>PVKV010008393.1:0-88230 GCA_004027835.1 Alouatta palliata | reverse complement strand
TATATAAAAAAAAAAAAAAAAAAGGCCTTCCCCAAAGCAGAAAGCCACTCTTGACTGAGTTTGTACTATGAGGAGTTGGAGTTGCTCATTGGACAGGCGGCAAAGTCCCATGCATGAAAATTGAGCCCTGTTGCTATGGAGTTTCACTGGCTTTGCTCTGGTTGTGGCTCAGTCCCTTCTTGGTCCACACTTTTGACCCAGTTAAGCTCTCCTTGTCTCTTATCCAGACTTTTGAGAGAGTCTCATAACTGGTTCTCCTGCCTTTCTTTTCTCCCTATCACCAATCAGTTCTCCCCAGAAAGGACCAATGTATCTTTCTCAAGCACAGAACTGCAAATTCCCTACTCTTGTAAAGACATCTGCTAGCTCCCCATTTGACATCTTAGTTCTAATTGCTTCTGCTGCTATTACTGTTGTTGTCATTAATTATTAATAATAATTATCATTGTTATTACCATCATCATTATTATTTCTATATGAAGTCCAACCTCCTTGGAATAGATTTTAAAATTTTCAAAATCAGTTCAATATTTTCAGCTTTGTAATAATCCAGACTAGCCCTTATTGAAAGTTAATATGCCCCAGATAATGTGCCCAGTGGTTTACTTTCATTAAGTCATTTTATGCTCACAACAACCCTGAAAGGTAGTCATCATGCCCATTTAACAAATGAGGGCACTGAGGCAAGGAAAAGTAAGGTATCTGCTTTAGGCCACATAACCAGTAAACATTCAGTAAGAATTCAGACCTGAATTTGTATCACTCCCAAGCCCACAGTGTTAATCACCATTCTCTCAGCCACATCTCCTATCACCTATCCCACACTCCCATCTCACGCACACCTGACTGCTGGCCCCTCTAAGGCAGATCAGTCCCACCCACCAACTCTCTTGGGCCTTTGTACAAACTTTTGGGTCTCCATGGGATGCTGTATTGTCCTCCAACTCATTACAGCAAATGAAGCACTTCAAATGTCACTGAAGCAAATGCCATGTGTGCCCCATCCAATTCCTACTTACAGCGCTGGTGAACGGACTTATTAGCTGCTACAGATATTGATTGAGAATCATTAATATATGCTTCCTTTTCCAAAGAGCTTTTCAAGAGCCACCTCCCCTGGAGATGTGTAAGAGGTGACCACATAGTCCCACCCTCCCATGGCAAATGACTGACTGATGAGGAGGAATGACAGCTCAGGTCTCTTGCCTCTAGGTGAGGCAATCTTTGTGGTGCAATTTGAAAGCACATCTTTGCATAGTTGCTTCCCCTGCCCTATCCTGCTTCCCTCATTATCAGGCTTCTCTAAGAGTACACCCTACATAAATTCCCATCTCAGGCTGTTGCTTGTAAACTAATCTAAGACAGGCACATCCTCTGGGATGTCATTCTTCACTTTCCCAGGAACATCTACCATCTTCTGGAGAGATGATCTACAAGCAATGATCATCCTTCACAGGGGGATGTTCATAGACCATCCCTTCATTATAGCATTTGGCACATAGTTCTCATATTATTGTAATGAAAGAGTCTCTTTTCTCCTCTAGATTATCACTTCTTTTAAGACAAGAACTGTGCCATTTGAAGCTTTGTACCTCCCCATATCACACAGTGGCAGCATTCAGGAGGCAACCCATATGTCCCAGCTCAGTTTAAACCCTCCTGTCCTGATTATCAGACTGGAAGCTTGCTGTCCCAAGAAGCTCACTGCTGTTCTGCCTGCCCCTCCTCACAGCCCTGCTCCCCCATGACCCAGGCTCACATCATCACAATACAATTAGCTCATCTCTTCCTATCAGGGCCAGCTTTGCCTCTGCTTTCTCACCAAAACTCCCAACCCTCTGCCTCCTTCTCTTTCTGTCTCACATAATTATTCTTTCTCTCCCCCTTACCTTATAGCCATGTAGGATTTATGATTATAAGAGCCAGCCAGATAAACCAACCTGGCCAGGTGCAAATGTATGACCTTATTAACTTATGCATGTGAAACTTTTCATGGGGTTGGGAGAAGTGTTCCATTAAATGATATCTATCTCCCCAATCTCATTAATTAGTTAATAAAAAAAAAGTTAAAGAGAATTTGATGGGGATAGACTGACTTCTGTGATAGAATGTCAGTAAGTGACATATTAATAAAAAGACAACACGTGTCCACATCAGATTCCTCAGTGAGGTGACTGAGACTAAAACTGACAATGTAAGTTTCCTCTCACTTGTCTGATGTGTGGATTCAGTGTTCTTTTTATCTAAGTTAGTTTTTGTCATGATGAAATAGGCTTTAAAAACACCAGCTGAGTAGCTAGAAAGGAATACTTCATTGTGAAGCAAGTGCTATACATTGTCTCACTTAACAATCATGACCAGAGGCTAAGTATTTTGTAAACCTGTGTGCTAGACAGGATACTAATGCTCAGAGAGGGTGATTTGCTTTCCTGGGGTCACACAGGTAATAAGTATCCAAGCTGGATTTGAATCCTAGTTGATCTGACTTAAAAGTCTACTCTCTTCTCACTGTACCATATTTTATGAGGACATGCTGTAAGTCAAGATAGGATGTGAACAGAGAAGTGGCAATTGAAAAGAGACAGAGAAGATCAGGAAATTTCCTTTTCACTTTAAATAAGTTCATGGAATGAACTGGGGAGAACATGGCAGAGGTGGGCTAAATTACTCCAATTAGAGGAAGTTTTTCAGCCAGCTGAGTATTCTGTTTACATGGGTTGGTACTACACTAGATATGAGGCCAGGTAAGCAGTCAGCATTCGTTAGTGTCAGGGACAATTAACCAGGATATTGTTTGGTCAGAGCAAATGGTGGACAGGGTAGAAAGGTGGTGCATTTCTGGACAGGTGAATTTAGTCCAGTGATCAAGAAAGAGATGATACGATTTATCACTAAAATGCCAGCCATGAACTTGGAGAAGGCAAGTTCTCAGAAGAAGAAAGGACTTCCATTTGAGAAAGCAAGACATTACAACACAGGTTCTCTTGAATAAGGGAACAGCCATAGATTCAGTTACTATGACTTTTGGGAGGGAGAAAAAAGACATGAAGTGAGAGCTCGATTAATAGATATAAATAAGATGTAAACAGTAATAGCTTTAGTTGACAGGATAAGCCGATGACAGCATCAGTCTACAGAATGTACTTTGAGCAGGGCAATTCCCTCTCCCATAGCACCTCAGCCACAGTGGCTTTCTTCCTGCCACAGGATCTTCGTACATGCTGCTCTCTGCAGAGGACATCTTCATCCACTCTCTCATTGGGATGAATTCCACATACCTTTTAGGACTCCACTCAAACATTCTACCCTCAGGGACACCTTCCCCAGCTGACTCTTCTATCCTCACTCTATGTTAAATCAAGTTTAGGTCTTCCTGGCACATGCATTTACAGTTCGTTTTCTTTTAATGTGTGGCAGTTACTGTTCAATTAATTAATTAATTAAGCTATGCAGTTATTTAGTTGATATCTGTCTCTTTAATAAAGGCATTCCCCATGTGGCAATAAGGATAGCATCCTTATTCAGCACCACATATTTGGTGTAATATATGGTATTTAAAATATAGTAAGCATCATATTTACAAAATCATAAATGTAGAAAGTATTTCTGGATGTAGGGAAGGAAGGCAAGAAAGAGAGGAAAGAAGTTGACTGGCTCCATCAACTCATATTGAAATAATTTGCTTGTAAGTCTTCCCAGTCAGACTTTAAGCACTTCGGTTCAGGGAAGGTTGCTTATTCATATTTACAGCTCTAGAACCCACAGCAGCTGGCAAGTAGTAACTAAATAATAGTTACTGGAAGGATAAGTGCTGATCTTGGGCTTCATAGATTTTTCACTCCTTTCTCCATCTCTGCTTGGGGATCTGAAGTGGGTCCCCAAGTGGAGTCAGATGACTCCAACTCAGACAATTAGGTGGCCATTCTCATCAAGCAGTTGCAAGCATTAGAACCAAAGTACAAAGGCAACCAACTTGATGGTGTTGGTTTCTTCAAAGTGGTTCTTTTTATATGCTTGTGATTGTGATAAAGGACCAGTATTTCGTTGGTTTCTTTGCTGTGTTTTTGTTTTTAAATTTTCAAACAGTTACAGATACAGCGTGGTCCCATTTCATGTAAGTAGTTTAGATATCACGGCAACACCAAATTGTTCTAAGAGTTTCTAAATGCTTACTTTCAGTTTCTGTGCTCTTCTCGTCAGCATCAGTCTACAGAACGTACTCGGAGCAGCATGGCTCTAATGTATTGCTTTCTATTGCTCAAGCAGGCTTTAAAGGTTAATAGGTTTTAGGTTTACATGACCCATCTGAAAGAAACACGTTAAATTTTTTTCAATACACAGGTTGGAAAACTGCCAACAGAGGAATGGTGTTTTTAGCCTGACTCCTCAGGCCCAGAGGTAAGACTGAGCAGGCAAAAGTAGCCTAGCACAGGAGCAAGTCTCTGATTGTTTCCCTGTAAAATATGTCTTTGCATTAAGGGCATAATATAAATTGTCTGTTCATTACTAGCATATATAAATTATATATCATGATTTAGATAAAGATTTATGGAAAAGTGAACAGGCTGGTAATTTTTCTCTATAGTAACCTTCAATTATCATCAATCATAGCTTAATCCAGCTCTGATTCTTATATTGTCTCATTTATTCTTGATATGATCCAGGCTTTGTGTGGTAAACAACTTCTACTTCTCTGTGCAGAAGGCTAACCCATCTATCTATGCCAGCCTGCTCTCGTCCCTTGAACCATGTTTTAGATTGTAGAGCTCCTCTATTGCACAAATTTCAATATATGTCTTAATTTTACTATATATAACCCATCAGACAGAATCTCTCTTACAATTCAATTTAGTCCCACTTATTCTATGAAGTAAAATCTTTCTATCTTGTTTGCAACTTTTTATTTACTTCCCGCTCCATGATCAGAAGATGATTTTAGTAATAACACTGGGTTATGTAATGTTCTCTGGGATCCGGCAGGAAAAAAAAAAATCCAAATAGAGAATAGCCTTGCTCCAACTGAGAAAAAAAAATGCCTTGGCATTGAGTTTTTATATCACTGCAATTGTCTGGCCATCCCTCCTTTATTAAACAATATCTCATTATCACTCAGAGTACACTTTGTGGAACCAAGATCCCAGCAGATTTTACGGCCTGTTTTGATCCTCTAGAACCAATTGATTTTCTCATAGTGGAAATAATCCTTTTTTTATTTCTCTACAGTGTTTAAAAATGCATTTCAGCAAAGCAAAGGATCTACAAATTTTATGCAATGTGGATTGTTTCTTTCACACTGGTTTCTCATTGTGTTTCATGGGTGGGTTCACGGCAGGAGACTGCTGTAAGCTAGATAACGAATTTTTGAGTAAGAGAAAATAATGGAACTCAGAGCCAGAGGCTAGAGATGGGAAGATGTGCTGGTGTCCAAGTCGATGTTAGCCAAATATATTTAGCTGAGATATTGGGGAAAGAAAAAGGAAACTGACTAAGTGCACATTTTATGAAAACTCTTTCTAAAGAAATTCTCTATCTCACTCACCTCTACCACAGTGACCCTATGAATCCCTTTTTGTTTCCAATTCAATCAACCCTTCTTTTTCATATCTGCAGAGACAGTGAGGTTTTCTGAGGCTTCTGAAACAGTAGAAAGCCACTTTGAGTTGTGTGCAAAATATTTTGAAACTTCCAGGTATAGCCTGAGCACAAGGGTATTTTTCACTTTTAGCTTGAGACTGATTCAGGACTTTGTAAAATTGTTGAAACTCTAATGTTAATCATGTAATCTATTCAGTTTTCATTTAAAATGGGTGTCTTAATTATCAAAATATTCACACTTTAGATCTCACATTATTTATCAAAGGAGAGTGGCATGGACAGTGAAAGAGAAATTTGATGTGAAAACCTCGTGCAAAGTAGTATGCAAGGTTGTTATAAAATATCAACTCTATCAAGTTGTCACCATCAACCTGTGAGCAATTTTCATAACTTCCATTTTATGATGAGAAAAATGAGATGTAAAGAGACTATATACCTTGGTCACAAAGTACAGCTGGTGTGCTTTCTGAGCTCAGGATTGAACACCTGCCTTTCCTCTCTAGGCAGCTCATCCAGTCCTTGGATTTACATACCATTTATACGTGGCTCACTCTAAAACGCATCTTTTCCCTGTGTTTCTCTCCTGAGCATCACACTAAAATGTATATCCACCAATTCAGCTTTTCCACTAGAATATTCTCAAACATAACATATCCACAGCGCAACTATGGCTTTTTGCCCCCAGTCACCCAAACTCATTCCCTATCAAATCTTCCTCTTCTCAGTAAACAGCACCACAGTCATTCTTCCACAAATCAAACACTGGGGATCATTCTTGCCTCCCCTCCTCAGTTTCATCGTCTAACCCCTTAATGGGTCCTATTAATCCACCTAGAAAATAGGCTCCAAATATGGCTGTATCTCAGCACCCATTCTATTAGAAAACTTAGTTTAAGCCACTCTTATTTCTTGACTGGCCTCTGTTTCTTCCTCTATAGGTTATAGCTAATAAGTTCCTTATAGGATTTTTATAAGGATTACATTAAAGTATGGAGTGTGCCTTGCTCAAGTTAGTAGCTCAATAGTTATTATAATTATAGAAAAATTTTTTTTAGAAACAATTCAATATCTATGAATTTATTCAGCCGATATTTTAAACACTTACTCTGATGTGGATCATACAGAACCACAGCTGGAATCACTATGGCAAATGAGTCTGATTGTCCGAGAATAGACATTTGAAAGATGCCACTGGCATATACCAGTGGTATATGGAGAAGAAGGAAGCACATAATCAAAATACAATTTTTGTATTATAACACAATTTTACATTTGCAAACTTAGCCATAAAACTGAGCTACTGCCCCTCCAGCCCTGCTTCTTGATCTCTCTACTTGCTGTTGCTGCTATCTCCCAATCTCATTTATTACAGCTTCCTTTGATGTTCACTTTGACCTTGGGGTTCACAACATTGGCATTATTGATGTGTTTTGTAACCAATAATTCTTTGTTATATGTGTGTTGGGGTGGGAGGTGAAGTAGCTGCCCTGTGTATTATAAGACATTTACCAGTAACCCTGGCCCCTTCCCACTAGCTGCCACTAGAACCTCTCCTTCCCCCACAAATCAAACAGTGAAAGATGTCTGCAGACATTGCCAAGTTGTCCCTGAGAGGCCCAATAGTCTCAGTTGAGAATCACCACAGTGATATTTAAACTGTTCAAGCAAAGGGGAAGTTTGCACTGGGGTTGGGCATTGTGCATGGAGGTGTCAGCCTTTCTAAGAAATAGCCTTGACTGCATATTACTTGCCTCCAAGAGCCCAATTCTTTCTTTGCATTCTTTGTAGAATGCTTCCACTGGGCCAATTGTTACTGTCTTTGAAAATGAGCTCAAATCCCCACATAACATGGTCAGCCTAACCTTGTCCCCTCTCCTTCTTGCTCTCTTGGCCAGTGCCAAACTTCTCTCTTTGCCCAAGACTTCACCCATCTGTCTACCCTGCCCACCTTGCCCTTTCTGCACTGCCTTTCTCGGTGATCTCTCTTGTCCCCACCTTTTCTGCCAAACAACATTAGGATTCCCTCTTTCAAGATCTCCCAGCACCCAGCACTACTATTTCATAGCAGTTCTTATCACTGGAATTAATGCCTTGAAGAATATTTGCATAAAGCTTAGTTACTCAGCTCAGTTTTGAAACTTGCTGTGGACTGTGACAATGTCTAATCTAGCCTGTGCAGTATCCGCAGTATGACTAGTGACTTTGCATGAAAGCAAATACTCAGTATATGCTAAATAGTTGAAAAAATGAATTTTATGAACAAAAAAAATTTAAGTAAAAACAAACGTTTTTATAGAAAGTAAACAACTTATTATCACATATACCTCTTACCATACCTTCTTACTCTGTGTCTTTTAAGAGAAGAACTGTATGTCAAATAGACATCTGCAAAGCTGGCAATTGCCAACCTTCCTTCTGTCAACTCCTCTTTTTTGCTCTCTAAATTGAATTGATGAGAAAAGATCAGAGACAGGAACACATCTGTCAGTCCCGTGAACAACACAACCTAATGCAGGTTTTAGAAGTTTCTAGAAGTAAACTGAATTTAAAATTCACAATACATTCATTTCCAATTTTCATTATTTTATTTCTCTCTGATTCGTAGTATATAAAACGACTTCACTATTCAGGTATATTATTTACACTTGATGTTTTCCAAGTGTTCTATAATGTTTGGATAATAGGATCAAGAAAAATTCTTCTAAGGAAGTCTTTGTGAAGTTTTTGTTTCAAAACAGAACATGCAAACTGGGAGACTCAATGCTATTTCCAGCCAACGGGGTGGTTTTTGTTGTTTTTTGTTCGTTTGTTTTGCTATTGTTGCTGTTGTCTAACCAGATTTAAACTGCTTATGGAGACTATTAAATCAGTTGCCCAACATTAAAAATCAGGAGATTTTATATGAAAATCTAGATTTCCAGCTTTCAATGGAATATCAGAAGATCCAACAATACTGGAACTACCTTCTTTTAGCTAACATTTGGCTGAACTAGAGCCCAACTCCTGCCCTTTAACATAGCTGGTATACCAGTTCTCCCTTCTAAATCATTGCCTCTGCATATGTTACCACCTGGCTCTTATGGGTTTTAGCTTTGCAAACTCCATTTTCTGCCTTATCTAATTCTTATCTCTTTGGGGAATATATGTTGCTAATATTTATCTCTCATATTAAAAACCATGCAAATCTGAATTCACATTGGATATGTTATTCCAAATCTCAGGAATGTAAACTATTTACTTTTGATGAGTAATTTGGTCCAAACTCCCAATCTTTAGAACTGTGAAATCCACTGTGGTAGTACCTGCCATATGCAGCTATTTACATTTAAATTAATTAAAGTAAATTACTATTACATAAAATTAAAAATTAATGTTTTGGGGGCCACAGTAACCACAAATGAATGTCCACCTTCACTGCAGACTACTTTATTGAAGAGCTCAGACAGAAACTAATGTCTTTCTCACAGAAAGTTCTAGTGGACAGTGCTGTTCTAGAATGAGTCTGACAAGTGGAGAAAATAGAAGAAAGAAGAGCACATGGAGTTTTGGAGAGTTTTTTCATTGTTAAGGGTTGAATTGTGTTCCTTCCTCAAAATTTACATGTGCAATTCCTTAATACCCAGTGCTTCAGAATGTGACCTCATTTGGGGAGAAGATCTTTGTAGAAGTAATCGAGTTAGTGTTAGCATTAGAGTGGGCCCTGCAATATGACCAGTGTTCTTATAAGAACTGGAAATTTGGACACAGAGACATGCAAGGAGAGAAGACAATAAGAAGAGACACAGGGGCCAGGCACGGTGGTTCACGCCTGTAATCCCAGCACTTTGGGAGGCTAAGGTGGGCGGATCAAGAGGCCAGGAGATCGAGACCATCCTGGCCAACATGGTGAAATGCTGTCTCTACTAAAAATACAAAAAATCAGCCAGGCATGGTTGCATGTGCCTGTGGAACCAGCTACTCAGGAGGCTGAGGCAGAAGAATCATTTGAACCCAGGAGGCAGAGGTTGCAGTGAGCCGAGTTGTGCCACTGTACTCCAGCCTAGTGACAGAGCAAGACCCTGTCTAAAAAAAAAAAAAAAAAAAAAAAAAGAGAGAGAGAGAGAGAGAGACACAGGGAGAAGATAGTCATCTACAAGCTAAGGAGAGAGGCCCAGAAGAGATCCTTCTATCACAACCTGAAGAAGTAACCAGACCTGCTGACACCCTGAATTTGGATGTCTTGTTTCTGGAAACCATGAGATAATAAATGTCTTTTGTGAGGGGCAGATCCAAGATGTCTGAATAGGAACAGCTCTGGAGTGCAGTTCCCAGTGAGAACAATGCCGAGGGTGAGTGATCACCACATTTCCAAACAAGTTATTACTGCCCACAGACCAGGAGATTCCCAGGCCAAAAAGCACCACGAGTTTCCAGCATGGTTGTTTCAGCCAGTGCAGTGGATCTCCACACAGAAACCCACACAAATCTGGGTGGTAATTTTAACTGCTGGCTGGAACACCTGGGAGACAGAGCCAACCATTCAACTGAAGAAAAAGGGGTTGAAACAGGGAGCCAGGTGATCTGGCTTGGCAGGTCCCACCCCACAAAAACTAGAAATCTGAAACGCTCTGGATCGAGAGTTTCACAACAAACACAGCTGGACACAGGATGGTCCAGCTCTAAGGGTGGAAGGGTATCCACCATTACCAAGGCAGTCCACCATTACTGAGGCAGTCCTTCATTACCAGGGCAATCCACCATTACTGAGGCAGTCCATCATTACAGAGGCAGTCCACCATTACTGAGGCAGACCACCATTACTGAGGCAGTTCTAACTATACCTCTATAAACTAAACTGCAAAAAAGTTCACAGCAGCTGGACAGAGCCCACAGCAGCTCAGTAACAATTTGCTGGCAGATTGTGACTAGACTATCTCCTTGCTGGGCAGGGCATCTCTAAAAAAAGGCAGCAGCATTTCAGGAACTTATAAATAAAGCCCCATCTTCCCAGGACAGAGCACCTGGGAAAAAAGGCGGTTATGAGTTCTACTGCAGCAAACTTAAATGTACCTGCCCAGCAGCTCTGAAAGGAAAATGGAGCTCACAGCTCAGCACTTGAGCTCCTGTAAGGGACAGACTCTCTCCTGAAGCAGCTCCCTGACCCCCGTATATCCAAAGAGACATCTCGTAAAGGAGAGCTCAGGCTGAAATCTGGTGGGTATCCTTCTGGGATGAAGATAACAGAAGAAGAAACTGGCAGAAACCGTTACTGTTCTGCAGCCCCTGCAGGTTTTCCGCAGGCAAGCAGGATATGGAGTGGACCTCCAGCAGTCCTACAGTAGAAGGACATGACTGTCAGAAGAAAAACTAAAAAACAGAAAGAAATAACTTCATCAACAACAAAAAGGACGTCCACTCAGAGATCCCATCCGAAAGTCACCAACTACAAAGACCACAGGTAGATAAATCCACAAAGATGGGAAGAAACTAGGACAAAAAGGATGAAAACACCCCAAACCAGAAGGCCTCTCCTCCTCCAAGGGATCACAACTCCTCACCAGCAAGGGAACAAAGCTGGAAGGAAAATGAGTCTGATGGATTGACAGAAACAGGTTTCAGAAGGTGGGTAATAACAAACTTCTCTAAGACAAAAGAACATGTTCTAACCAAATGCAAAGAAACTAAGAACCTTGAAAAAAGTTTGACGACATCTAATGAGAATCAACAACTTAGAGAAAAATATAAATGACTTGATGGAGGTGAAAAACACAACACAAGAACTTCACGAAGCATACACAAGTTCCAATAGCCAAATCAACCAAAAACAAGAAAGGATATCAGAGACGGAAGATCAACTCAATGAAATAAAATGAGAAGGCAAGATTAGAGAAAAAAGAGTAAAAAGAAATGAACAAAACCTCCAAGAAATATGGGATTATGTGAAAAGACCTAATCTATGTTTGATACGTGTACCTGAATGTGACGGAGAGAATGAATTCACACTGGAAAACACTCTTCAGGATATTATCTAGGAGAACTTTCCCAGGCTAGCAAGGCAGGCCAATATTCAAGTCCAGGAAATACAGAGAAGACCACAAAGATATTCCTCAAGAAGAGCAACCCCAAGGCACATAATCATCAGATTCAGCAGGGTTGAAATGAAGGAAAAAATCCTAACGGCAGCCAGAGAGAAAGGTCGGGTTACCCACAAAGGGAAGCCACCAGACTCACAGCAAATCTCCTGGCAGAAACCCTACAAGCCAGAATAGAGTAGGGGCCAAAATTCAACATCCTTAAAGAAAAGAACTTTCAAACTAGACTTTCATATCCAGCCAAACTAAGCTTAATAAGTGAAGGAGAAATAAAATCCTTTATGAACAAGCAATTGTTGAGAGATTTTGTCACCACCAGGCCTGCCTTACAAGAGCTCCTGAAAGAAGCACTAAACATAGAAAGGTATAACCAGTACCAATCACTCCAAAAACATACCTAATGGCAAACAGCATGGACACAATGAAGAAATTGCATCAACTAATGAGCAAAACAACCAGCTAACATCAAAATGGCAGGATCAAATTCACACATAACAATATTAACTCTAAATGTAAATGAGCTAAATACCCCAATCAAAAGACACAGACTGGCAAATTGGATAAAAAGTCAAAACCCATCAGTGTGCTGTATCCAGGAAATCCATCTCACATGCAAGGACACACATAGGCTCAAAATAAAAGGATGGAGGAAGATTTACCAAGTAAATGGAGAGCAAAAAAAAAGCAGAAGTCACAATCCTAGTCTCTGATAAAATAGACTTTAAACCAACAAAGATCAAAAGAGACAAAGAAGGGCATTACATAACGGTAAAAGGATCAATGCAACAAGAAGAGCTAGCCATCCTAAATATATAGACACTTTATACAGGAGCACCCAGATACATAAAGCAAGTTCTTAATGACCTACAAAGAGACTTAGACTCCCACACAATAATAGTGGGAGACTTTAACACTCCACTGTCAGTATTAGACAGATCAATGAGACAGAAAATTAACAAAGATATCCAGGACTTGAACTCAGATCTGGACCATGCAAACCTAATAAACATCTACAGAGCTCTCCACCCCAAATCCAACCCAAATATACATTCTTCTCAGCACCACATCACACCTACTCTAAAATTGACCACATAATTGGAAGTAAATCACTCCTCAGTAAATGCAAAAGAGCAGAAATCATAACAAACAGTCTCTCAGACCACAGTGCAATCAAATTAGAACTCAGAATTCAGAAACTAACTCAGAACCACACAACTTCATGGAAACTGAACAACTGGCTCTTGAATGTTGACTGGATAAACAATGAAATGAAGGCAGAAATAAAGATGTTCTTCAAATCCAATGAGAACAAAGACACAACATAACAGAATCTCTGGGACACATTTAAAGCAGTGTCTAGAAGAAAATTTATAGCAATACATACCCACATGAGAAGCAAGGGAAGATCTAAAATCGACATCCTTTTATCAAAGTTGAAAGAGCTAGAGGAGCAACATCAAAAAAAAACTCAAAAGCTAGCAGAAGACAAGAAATAACTAATATCAGAGCAGAACTGAAGAAGACAGAGACACAAAAAAAAAAAAACCCTTCAAAAAAATCAATAAATCCAGGAGCTGATTTTTTGAAAAGATCAACAAAATAGACAGACCACTAGCCAGATTAATAAAAAAGTAAAGAGAGAAGAATCAAATAGATGCAATAAAAAACAATAAAGGGGATATCACCACCGATTCCCCAAACTACCATCAGAGATTACTACAAACAGCTCTATGTACATAAACCAGTAAACCTGGAAGAAATGGATAAATTCCTGGACACTTGCATCCTCCCAAGCCTAAACCAGGAAGAAGTCAAAACCCTGAATAGACCAATAACAAGGGCTAAAGTTGAGGCAGTGATTAATAGCCTACCAACCAAGAAAAGCCCAGGTCCAGATGGGTCACAGCTGAATTCTACCAGACATACAAAGAGGAGCTGGACCATTCCTTCTGAAACTATTCCAAACAACTCAAAAAGAGGGAATCCTTCCCAAATCATTTTATGAGACCAACATCATCCTGATACCAAAACCTGGCAGAGACTCAACAAGAAAAGAAAACTTGAGGCCAATACCTATGATGAACATAGACGCAAAAATCTTTAATAAAATATTGACAAACAATACTTTGCAACAGCACATCAAAAAGCTTATCCATCACGATCAAGTAGGCTTCATCCTGGGGATGCAAGGCTGGTTCAACATACACAAGTCTATAAACAAAATCCACCACATAAACAGAACCAAAGACAAAAACCACATGATTATCTCAATAGATGCAGAGAAGGCTTTTGACAAAATTCAACAGCTCTTTATGCCAAAAACTCTGAATAAACTAGGTTTCAATGGAACGTATCTCAAAATAATAAAAGCTATTTATGACAAACGCACAGCCAATATCATATTGAATGGGCAAAAACTGGAAGCATTCCCTTTGAAATCTGGCACTAGACAAGGTTGCTCTCTCTCACCACTCCTATTCAACATAGTATTGGAAGTTCTAGCCAGAGCAATCAGGTAAGAAAAAGAAACAAAGGGTATTCAATAAGGAAAGGAGGAAGTCAAATTGTCTCTATTTGCAGATGACATGATTGTATATTTAGAAGATCCTATCGGTCAGCCAAAAAAAATCTCCTGAAACTGATAAGCAACTTCAGCAAAGTCTCAGGATACAAAATGAATGTTCAGAAATCACAAGCATTCCTATAAACCGATAACAGACTTAAAGAGAGCCAAATCAAGAACGAAATGCCATTCACAATTGCTACAAACAGAATAAAATACCTAGGAATACAACTAACAAAGGATGCAAAGGACCTCTTCAAGGAGAAATACAAACCACTGCTCAATGAAATGAGAGGACACAAACAGATGGAGAAATATTCCATGTTCATGGTTAGGAAGAATCAATATTGTGAAAAGGGCCATACTGACCAAAGTAATTTATAGAATCAATGCTATCCCCATCAAGCTACCTATGACCCTCTTCACAGAACTGGAAAAAATACATTAAACTTCATATGGAACCAAAAGAGAGCCTGCATAGCCAAGACAATTCTAAGCAAAAAGAATAAAGCTGGAGACATCACGCTATCTGACTTCAAACTATACTATAAGGCTACAGTAATCAAAACAGCAATGGGGAAAGGATTCCTTGTTTAATAAATGGTGTTGGGAAAACTGGTTAGCAATGTGCAGAAAGCAGAAACTGGACCCCTTCCTGACACCTTACACTAAAATTAACTCCAGATGGATTAAAAACTTAAACGTAAGACTTAACACCATAAAAACCCTAGAAGAAAACCTAGGCAAAACCATTCAGGACATAGGCATAGGAAAGGACTTCATGACTAAAACACCAAAAGCATTGGCAACAAAAGCCAAAATAGACAATTGGGACCTAATTAAACTCCAGAGCTTCTGTACAGCAAAAGAAACAATCATTAGAGTGAACTGGCAACCAACAGAATAGTGAAAAAAAATTTGTAATCTACCTATCTGACAAAGGGCTAATATCCAGAATCTACAAAGAACTGAAACAGATTTACAGGAAAAAATCAAACAAACCATTCAAAAATGGGCAAAGGGTATGAACAGATGCTTTTCAAAAGAAGACATTTATGAGGCTAACAAACACATGAAAAAATGCTCATCATCACCGGTCATTAAAGAAATGCAAATCAAAACTACATTGAGATACCATCTCATGCCAGTTAGAATGGTGATCATTAAAAAATCTGGAGACAAGAGATGCTGGAAAGGATGTGGAGAAATAGGAACACTCTTACACTGTTGGTGGGAGTGTAAATTAGTTCAACCATTGTGGAAGACAGTGTGGCGATTCCTCAAGGATCTAAAAATAGAAATTCCATTTGACCCAGCAATTCCATTACTGGGTGTATATCCAAAGGATTATAAATTGTTCTATTATTAAGACACAGATACATGTATGTTCATTGTGGCACTGTTTGCAATAGCAAAGACCTGGAACCAACCCAAATGTCCATCGATGATAGACTGGACAAGGAAAATGTGCCACATATACATCATGGAATACTATGAAGTCATAAAAAAAGATGAGTTTGTGATCTTTGTAGGGACATGGATGAGTCTGGAAACCATCATACTCAGCAAACTGACACAAGAACAGAAAATCAGACATCGCATGTTCTCTCTCATAGGCGGGTGCTGAACAGTGAGAACACATGGACACAGGGAGGAGAACATCACACACTTAGGTCTGTTGCGGAGTAATATGGGAGGGATGGTGGTGGGTAGGGAGGTTGGGGAGGGATAACATGGGGAGAAATGCCAGACAGGGGGATGGAGGCAGCAAACTACATTGCCATGTGTGTACCTATGCAACAATCCTGCATGTTCTGCACATGTATCACAGAACCTAAAGTGCAATAAAATATATATATGTATAAATAAAAAATAAATAAATGTCTTTTATTTACTCACCAAAAGTGGTAAAGCCATCCAGTTTGTAGTACTTTGTCACTTTGCTACATCAGCCTTATCAAACAAATACCGTCATTGTTAATTCATTTGTTGAGTAAAACAGTGACTACCAAATACTTACTCTGTGCTAAGAATAGCGGTAAGCATTTTTAAGGAACACCCAGGCAAGTTGTTTTTTCCTCCAGGAAACTTATTGTCAAGTTCGAGTGATTAAAAATGTATTAAACGTATTTTAATAAATAAAACCGAAGTAACACATGATAAATTATTAGTGAAAGGCCTTCTTGCTCTTTGAAATTACTAGAGAAATTAAAGGGAAACCAGATATTACAAGCCCCTTCATAGGGGTTCATTACAATGAAGGCTCAATATCAAGCCTTTAAAAGTAAAAGGACACAATTGATTATTTCTTTCAGTGGGTAATGCAGGAAGTATTACTACCTTTTCCTTCACATGCAGTTCCCCACTATGGTCACAGCCAGGGGACCCTCATTGTCCTGGCATTCTCCTGAATGGTGGATGTGGCTGGTGACAAATTTGACGTTAGTGACTTCACACAGTTCACAGCCTGGCTGCTAGTGGGTTCCTACTACCAGTGTTTATTATTGGAAAGACCCAAAAAATCAAATGGAGTCTTCAGAGACCATCAAATCACAAAAATTGGCACAGCAGAATCTGTTTATGACTAAAGCTGAACCACAGATTCCCCTGCACCCCACAAACCTTATTATAGAAGCTATAGATTGATCTTCACTAGTCTCATTTCTCCAAGATTATTTTATCAAAATCAGGGGCTTATTCCTCATTACCTCCCTTATTTCTAAGACCAACTCTTTAAAATTAGGGGCATAATCATCATTGGTTCAACTGCTTGTTTCATTTAGAAAGATGATACAGTTTATTAACAGAGTATGAAAGTTCATAGTCTGATGCTCATTTACTTTTTCCCTCCAATTCTCAGACATAATCACAAATAACAGTGTCACTTGCTTAATTAACGTCCTTGTATCCTGCTCAGTCTCTCATTGTAGGCAGGGACCATGTCTGAAATGGTCTATGTATATCCCTAGCACAAAACCCATTCGGGAGGTACTCAATGAATATTCAATAGTGAAAATAATTTTATGAACCAAAAAATTTTAATGCAGAAAGTTTTTTATTGTTAATAAATTAGTTTTATAGACTACAAAAGAACTGTCCTATTTAAGGGAATGGAAAAATTGCTTCTAAAATGATATTTAAAAGCTCTGTAGAGGAGGTGGTGAGCAGAATCTTGAAGGATGGCAAAACTTTATACAAGTGGAATTGGAAAGAGGCAATGATACAGAACAGTGAAGGCAAAGTCCAGAAGACAGGAATGTATGAAAGAGAGTTATAGTAAAGAAAGTTGAAATAGTAAATTACAGACCAAATTAGAAAAGAACTTTTAATTTTTTTCCAGTAAGTAATGAGGAGGTATTGAAAGATTTTGAGAAAGGGGTTGATATATTAAAAGTTGATTTTTAAGAGAATAAATTTGGCACTAATGCTTGAGATTGAGGTAGAGAAAACTGGAAACAGAGAGAATGAATATGAAAGTGGAATGTTCTTATGCCTCTATGTTTATATATTGTTTTTTAAACAGATGCTATAGTTGTATTTATATACAACTGTGTTGTATTGATATATTCATCTTTTAGATTAGAGAAAGCTACACATCATAGTGTAAGTATGATTTTTTATACTTCATTTTTTTAAATTTCCCTTCTGTTTAGTATTTGTAAAAGTCTTTGTAAATTTTCATCCTGTCTTGAGGTACAAAGGTTTTTTCACTTTTCCAGCAAGAATGGTGGTAGTGGAAATGTCAATACAAAAGGGGAGAAAAGTGGGTCCCCTTCCTCTTGGTCTGGTTTGGTGGTTCTCAACCTTAACTACACATTAAAATCACAGGGAGACGGTTTTAAAAACCTTTGGTGCTCTAGGACACATCCTGGATCAATTGAGTCTTTGGGAGTAGAAGCTAGTGTTTTCCAAAGTTATTCTGGTAATTCCAACAGCAACCAAGGTTGAGAACTACCAGTCTGAATTCCCCCTACTCTCCTTCACTGGGAAAGTCTCCATCAAGAGAAGAGTTCTGAAGATCTGATTTTGTAAATAGAGAGTCATGTTACTCTTATGGCTAAAAGTACATTACCTACATGAAAAAAAAATGAAGTCCTGAAATAGGTTAACAGTAGTAGGAAGGAGAGAAAATGGCAGGAGTGTTATGGCAGAGAGAAAATCAACAAAAAAAAGTTTGATGTAGAAGTGAGGAAAGAAAAGGGTTGATTCAAAGTTATCAATGCACACTAAAGCCTGCATCACTGGCTTTAGCAGGGAGCTGTTAACAAAATAGGGAGCAGGATGGTGAACACGTTTTGTAGAATAAAGATGAGCTCAGCATTGAACAAATTGAGTTAGAGGTGTCGGCAGGACATTAGGTGGAGATGTCACATAAGAATTAGATCTATATGGATGAAGCTGTGGAAAGAGGTCATGCTGGGGAAATAGATTTGAAAACAAACCACATGGAGATTAGTGGAAAACATGGCATGGAATAAACTACTATGAAGAAGACCCTAGAAAGAGAAGAAAAGAAAACCAAGGACGAGGTCTGCTCACACCTTAATACCTTCAACCACCAAAGAACATCACTTCTTCTTCATTTCTTAGTATCTTGTTCTCTGTCAGAGTATTTCTCATGTCACACTGATGTAATAATATGTCTACATCTCTGTCTCCCAACTTCATGCTTGACAAGGGCAAAGGCATGAAGTGTTAATCTTTATATTCGCCAGCAGGGAATTAGCGCACAACACTGAAGTAGTCAATGTCAATGAATGAATGTAAAAGTGAGTTAATAGAAATTACACACCCCCAAGACAGGAGCCACAGCCACATGGCATGGGCAGCATCCTCATGCTGACATGGCCCGTCACTGCCACACCCCACATTCTATGCTTCCAGCCTCCCAGGGTCATTGTAGCAAATAACATTAAGTCAGGAATTTATCTAATACTCTTTGGGCACCTGCTACTATGCTGGGCAAAATGGATAATAGAAAAAAATTTAAGAAATGGTTTCTGCCTTCAGGATACTTATGATCAAGCAGAGTAGAGAAGTTACATCCTGTGTGACGCCTTCCTTGACTGCCGGGCAAACCGAGTCACTCTCACTTTACCCTTTTAGGATTTTGCACATATTAATACAGTATCACTTAACACATTTTCCTCTGAACCTCTGATACATTCCTCTCCTTCATCACAGATGAAATGCTCCTCAAGAGACATAATTGCATTATTCATTTTACACCACAATGTCTAATACACGTATGCTAGACTACCTTTTTTTCTTCAAAATATTGCTCATTCTTCTTTCAGAGTGTTGGTATATGCTATTCTCTCTACTTAGAATTTTTATTACTTTTTAACTTTTATTTTAAGTTCGGGGTACATGTGTAGGTTTGTTATGTAGGTAACCTTATGGCATGAGGGGTTTATTGTATACATTATTTTGTCACTCAGGTATTAAGCCTAGTACTCATTAGTTATTTTTTCCAAGTGTCTCCCTCTCTTCCCAACCTCCATCCTCCAGTAGGTCCCAGTGTCTCTTGTTCTGCTCTGTGTGTCCACATGTTCTCATCATTTAGTTTCCAAACGTAAGTAAGAACATACAGTATTTGGTTTTTTGTTCTTATGTTAGTTTGCTGAGGCTAATGGCCTCCAGCTCCATCCATGTTCCTGCAAAGGACATGATCTCATTATATTTTATGGTTGCGTAGTAGTCCATGGTGTATATGCTGCAAATTTTCTTTATCCAGTCTACCACTGATGGGCATTTAGGATGATTCCATGTCTTTGCTATTGTGAATAGCGCTGCAGTGAACATAGGCATGCATGTCTCTTTGTGATAGGATGATATATATATCATATATCTAGCTATCTATCTATAAGATAGATAGATAGATAGATGATAGATAGATAGATAGATAGATAGATAGATAGATAGATAGATAGATAGATAGATAGATGTATAGTAATGAGATTGCTGGGTAGAATGATATTTCTGTTTTTAAGTCTTTGAAGAATTGCCACACTGTTTTCCACAATAGTTGAACTAATTCACACTCTCACCAACAGTGTATATGTGTTTCTTTTTCGTCACATCTCCAGAACCTGTTAGTTTCTGGCTGCTTATTAACAGCCATTCTGACTAGTGTAAAATGATATCTCATTGTGGTTTTGATTTGAATTTTTCTAATGATCAATGATGTTGAGTGTTTTTTTAAACACTTGCTGGCTGATGGTCTTCTTTTGAAAAGTGTCTGTTTATGTCTATTGTCCCCTTTTTAATGGGTTGTCTTTCTCTTATAAATTTGTGTAAGTTGTTTATAGGTGCTTTAGTAATTCTTTGTCAGATGCATAGTTTGTAAAAATTTTCTCCCATTATATAGGTTGACTGTTTTCTCTGTTGATAGTTTCTTTTGCTGTGAAGAATCTCTTTCATTTAAATAGATCTCATTTGTCATTTTTGCTTTTGTTGCAATTGCTTTTGAAGTTTTTCTCATGAAATCTTTGCTCATTCCTATGTCCAGAGTGGTATTTCCTAGGTTGTCTTCCAGGGTTTTTATACTTTTGGGTTTTACATGAAAGTCTTTAATCCATCTTGAGTGATTTTTGTATATGGTGTAAGGAAGGGAACCATTTTAATGTTCTGCATATGGCTAGCCAGTTATCCCAGCACTGTTTATTGAATAAGAAGTCCCTTTCCCATTGCTTGTTTCTGTCAGCTTTGCCAAGTATCAAGTGATAAGTGTGCAGTTTTATTTCTGGGCTCTCTTTCTGTTCCATTAATGTATGTATCTGTGTTTGTTCCAGTACCATGCCGTTTGGTTACTGTTGCCCTATAGTATGGTTTGAAGTCAGGTAGTGTGATGCTTTCAGCTCTATTCTTTTTGCTTAGAATTAATTAGGATTTGCTTAGGATTGCTTAGGCTATTCAGGCTCCTTTTGCTTCCATATGAATTTTAAAATAGTTTTTTCTAGTTCTGTGAAGAATGTCATTGATAGTTTGATAGGAATAGCACTGAATCTAAAAATTGCATTGGGAAGTATGGCTATTTTAGCAATATTGATTATTTCTATTATGAGGATGAAATATTTTTCCATTTGTTTGTGTTATCTCTGATTTCTTTGAGCAGTGTTTTGTAGTTCTCGTTATAGAGATCTTTAACCTTTCTGGTTAGCTGCATTCCTGGGTGTTTTATTCTTTTTATTACAATTGTGAATGGGATTATATTCCTGTTATGTCTCCTGATTTGACTGTTGTGGGTGTATAAGATTGCTAGTGATTTTTATATGTTGGTTTTGTATTCTAAAATGTTAATACTCAGTTTCATCTGACAATGACCTATTTTATCTTAAATATTTCAGCTTAAGTTTCATTCCTCCAGGACGCTTTCTCACACTTCAGGTCTGGGTTAACTGGCCTTTCAAAATAATCTATGGCACATTATTCTTGCCTATAAAAACCATATTATAATTGTCTGCATGTTTATACGTATGTATATTGGATGACTAACTTCTTTAAAATAAAGATTATGTCTCAGTTTACATTGTGTCCATAGAAGCTAATGAAAGGTCTATAATAATATATTGAATTCCCAATAGAATTTAAATAAAAAAAGACAGAACAAACAAATGAATAAACAAAATACTTTATTCAACATGCTGCTAAATAAGCTGAATATACAGATATGCAAAAATTGAAAGATAAAACTAGAGAGAAATATGTGATCATGTGAATATCTGTGATAGCTTTACCATGGGCTATAGATTATAAGTACAGCAGAATATAGAAATAAGGCTGGTCAATTACAAACAATGATAACCAGCTATACATGGCATTCCAAATGTCCTCCATAGTTTTTACTAATAATTTAATTCATCTTACATGCTTTTAAATTTATTTTTATATTTATAATTTTTAGAGACAGAATCTCCTACTGTCACACAGGCTGGAGTGTAGTGACATGATCCAAACTCACTGCAGGCTCAAATTCCTGGCCTCAAATGATCTTGCCAACTTAGCCTCGCAATTAGGTAGGACTATAAGCATTTACCACTGTTCATGGCTTTTTTTTTTTTTTTTCATAGAGACAGGGTCTCACCATGTTGCCCAGGCCAGAGTCAAACTCCTGGCCTCAAGGATCCTCCTGCCTCTGCCTCCCAAAGTGCTGGGATTATAGGTGTGAGCCACCACACCCAACCATTTTATATAATTTTGGTACATTTTATCATGATCACAATTGACAATATTATTCTTTTTTTGATATCACTCAATGAGTCTAATAATCAAACTAATAAAACTCTTGAGAGATCAATAAGCAGTTACTTATATGTTAACAAAAGTTTGAAAATTATAAGCAGATTTTTTTTTTTTTTTTTTTTTGAGACAGAGTCCCACTCTGTTGCCCAGTCTCAGGCTGGAATGCAATGGTACCATCTCGACTCACTGCAACCTCCGCCTCCCAGGTTCAAGCGACTCTCCTACCTCAGCCTCCCAAGTAGCTGGGATTACAGATGTTTAATTTTTGTGTTTTTAGTAGAGATAGGGTTTCACCATGTTAGCCAGGCTAATCTCAAACTTCTGACCTCAAGTGATCCACCTGCCTTGGCCTCTCAAAGTACTGGGATTACAGGTGTGAGCCACCACACTTGCCCTACAGATTCTTAAAACAGTAATGAATCTAGAAAGTGCATACAATTCCTATAAATGCTTTTATAAATTGCGTTAAGTTAAAAATATAAGATGTTTTTAATAATACATGCTATAGAAATTCTATGTTTAATTTTAAAGTAGTAAATAAATCCTCAAAATGTGTATAATTTGGTCTAATAATCATCTACTTGCACCTATCATTGTCAAACTTCATGAATCAATAATCATGGTATTAATGTGTCAACTAGAGATTTGTTCATTGCTTTGAGATTTTCTGGAAAACACAGTAGGTTAAACTTGACCAACTACTCTTAGCTGTGAGACAGAGTAATAGACAGGTTGGTAGACAGATAGAGGATAGATAACGAAAGACATTTATAAATACAAAGTATTAATTGCCTCTTATGGGTGAGATACTGTGTTATGTGTTTTACATATATGTAAGCTACTTTACTCTCCACCATCATGTTACAAGATAATATTATTATTTACATCCCACTGGTTAGAATACTAGCCTCAGAAAGATTAATTAATTTATTAAAGATGCTAAACAAGTAGGCAGCTGAACTGTGCTTAAAACCATAGTTATCTCACTCCAGAACTTTGTCCACTTTGAAACTTTCTGTGTTGCATTGCTATGCTGTCTATCAAGACTAAAATCAATTATTATTAGTATCCATCTCCATTCCTTTACCCTGAACGCTGCTGTTCTTATCAAGCAAGTGATAGCACTACAGACCGAACCCAGATGCTGAAACCTCCAATCTGGCTTCAACATTAATGTTTAACCAGCTAAACCAAACAGCGTCTAATGGGTTGATGACTCTGTTATCTCAAATGACCATGTAAGGGCTGCCATATTCACATAAGAACTGTCCTCAGAGACAAATGAGTACTGATCCTCTCTAGTCATCAAAAGGTGAATTAAAGTGATAGTTGAATCCACCTGAAAGAAGTTCCACTTTTTAGTAATATCTTGGATTCTCTTACTTAGAGCTTTAAAAACGTAACAGAAGGGTTGGTTGGGAAAAATCACAGCACCACATCCCCAACATCCCCACCAACACATAAACACACACACACACGCACACACACACACACACATAAACACACACACACACAATTAATTCTATGTTTACATATATCTATATATGTATATGTATAAGCATATATATATGTAAAGTTATATAAAATTATATACAAAATGAAACCCATATATTTATATGAGCTCAGTTCCATACCTGAATTTTGTATGCAGTAAGGACAAAACTTTTTGGGTTGTTTTTTTGGTAGCTTCACAGTCTGCCATAAATTTAGTGCTAAAGAACCAGTTATTAATGAGCAACTGAAGTCCAAATATGGTATTAGTTCTCTCACTACCTCCTAACTTGGTATTATTGAAGTTTTCAGCCAGCCATTTGTTGAGGCAGTTACTTCTTTAATTCCTGCTCTGGATCTTCCTCCTGTTGCTGCCTGGTTCTGTCCTCTGCCTACTCCATCCACACTAGTCTCAGCTCATATCTATATACAAATCTACAAGTACTTTCTTCTGTGAGAGCTTACTACAAAGAGTTCTCAGGCTGCTCCTCCACAGTCAGTCAGCACTCACTCATTCAGCTCAAAGATCATTTCCCTTGAACTCAACTGTCTTTGTGCTTATCATCCCAGCTCTTGCTATTTTAATTACTAATAGCATTGACTTAAACTCCCATGAATGACCAGCATGTTATTGTCCTCTCTCTTTGGTCCAACAAACTCTGCTAATACTTGTCTGAGTCATGTTTATGGCTAAGTTTCTGGGAGTGTCTATGAATGCCATATGTGTAGTAAAAAGAGAACACTGGACTTAAAGTTGAGAGTCTTGGTATAGAGTCCAAACTCTCCCATTTATTAGTTGTAGGATCTTAATCAAATTACTTCACTTATCTATTCTACAGTAACCTCCTCTTTAGCATAGACTTGGTGGTGGATTAAGGAGGATAGCACATATGGAAGGCCCCAAATTACAACCTTACAGAAATTATACTCAGTAAATGTTATATTATTTGCTTTAACCTACAAAATGAAATCTTTCTCACTGCTGAAAAAGATTTTGTCAATCTCCATGCTTCCAGCAAAAAAGAAACAATGTTATGTTTAATATGATTTAGTCTATTCTTCTTTCCTGAGATCTTCTCCCTATGGTCCTGACATAGGTGCTGCAATCGAACATCACCTCAGTCACAATGGTTGAAATTTAGAACTACTGGATCCCTGGCTATGGCTTCTGTTTTAACTGTTACTTGCTTCCAAGGTGCTTAAAATCACACATAGAATAATTTTGGGTTACAGTGAGAAACATCTCCAGTTAACAACAACCACAACAAAAAGATCTTTTATATGATATTGAAATTGACAAGAGTTACTTCCTTCTGAATCTAACTAGAATGAGACAAGGTATGCCTGTTAGGCATAGTAACAAGACTGACGGGCTTCTTCTGTGTGGTAACGATCTGAAAACATTCCTAAAGGATGGATGAAAACATTCCTAAAGGATGGATAAAAATGCAAGGCAGTCACGGGCAGGTGAGGAATGGAGCCAGTGTGTTCCATGAATAATGGATCACTTGGTCACAGCTGGCTAAGGGTGTCAGTTCCACTCTTGTGGTAAAATCGCTGATTGTAATCTTCTTTTTTTCCCTCAAGAACTAAATTAACAGAGCAAAGAGAAATGCCAGCGGGTGTGAGATTTGCCATTTGCCATTGAAATATCTTTCTGCTGAGAAGCCTTGTCATTTTATTAGAGAAAAAAAATTGCAAGATCGTTTTTGATATGCAGTATTTCTGTTGGCATGAAAAACTGGACATAGAGGAGGCCCATTGGGAGGAAGGAGCATAAGATTTGAACAGAAGAATGGAGTTCAAATTCAAGCTTTGCCACATTCTTGCTGCATCTCGGTGATACAACTACCTTCGTCTCAAGGAGCCTCCGATTTTATTGTCAATAAAATGGAGATGATAATGGCTTTTTGAAGGGTCATTATAAGGATTAAATGGAAACATTTTTATTTCTATGGAGTATGCTTGTCATTTTAGAAGATGTTAGCCCCTTCTTTTTACCCTGTACTTACGTATTTAGGAGAACAACGACAGATGGACACATTCTGGCAAGTGTTCTCATGCCCCAAAGCTTGTATATTAAACAGATATTAAACATAGACTCTTTCTGGCTCAGTGCCTTCACCTGTAAACTGGGGAAACAATAGTAATCTCTCCTGTTCCTGCTACACAGAGTAATTTTAAGGCTCAAATCAGATAATGATTGTCAACACTCTGAAAAGATGTAAACAGCTTCCTGTACTCTTACTTTCTGTCTTCTTTTGGTCCCTTTGGTAGTTATTGAGAAAGACCACACAGTTCCGCATCACCATGGCTCATATTCATCTCCTTTTTCATGTTCCCCAATATCTTGGAATTTCTCAACTCCAAAATTACTCAACATAAACCTTTAAAAGGGTGTAAGTTCAAGTGTAATTAATAATTCTGACTTCTATGACGTTGAGTTCTAAATGTGACCTTTCTAGGTTAGACTGGGGAGTGAATAAGAAAGCATCCATCCAAAGAATATCCAAATGATATTGCAGAGTAATTTAATATCTGTTTCCCCAACATACCTGTGGAAAAGGCTTATCACCCCCATTTCACATATGAATAAAGCAGGGTTTAGATAGTTTCATTGACTTTCCCACAGTGACAAAGTTGTTAAATCATAGCTCTAAGATTTGATACTTATAAATTTCATGTTTATTAAAAATCCTCAGTTTTTATCTTCAAAGTACCCTGCTCTTTTTTCAACTAGGAGAAAAGAAACAGTAAGAAAATCCAGGGAAAACTTTTTGGTGGTAAAATGAAGATGAGAGCTGCGTGCTAGAAGAAGTTGATAGCAGAACCTGAAATGCAGACATAGCCAGAGAAGGCATGGAATTAGGCTCACTTCTATAAAGGAAGACATGTACCAGGAAATGTAACCAACTAAAGGCAAAGCCCACCTTTTTTCTAGCCATGATTTAATTGGTATGTGTTCTGCTTTTCATTTTCTTTATTTTTTAAAAAATAATTTGAACTTTTATTTTAGATTCAGGAGGTACGTTTGCAGGTTAGTTATGTGGGTATATAGTGTGATGCTGAAGTTTGGGGTATGAATGATTCTATCACCTAGGTAGTGAGCGTAGTACCCAATAGTTAGTTTTTCAACCTGTGTCTCCCTCCCTCCCTCCTTCTTTTACTAGTCTCCAGTGTCTACTGTTGCCATCTTTATGTTCATGAGTACCTAATGGTTAGCTCCCACTTAGAAGTCAGAACGTGCTTTATGTTAGGCAGTTTTGTGTTGCTATGAAGAAATACCAGAGACTTGGTAATTTACAAAGAAAAGACATTTATTTTTGCTTATGGTTCTGTTCATGGTTTTGCTCATGGTTCTGCTGTATAGGAAGCATGGCACCAGCATCTGCTTCTAGTAGGGGCCTTAGGAAGCTTACAATCATGGTGGAAGACAAAGGGAAAACAGGTGTATCACAAGGCAAGAGAAGGAGCCAAGGGTGGAGGGGGGATGTATCTCTTTTAAAACAACCAAATTAGTGAGAACTTATTAATTACCGTGGGGGTGGAAATAACTCATTTGTGAGGAGTCCAGCTCCATGACCCAAACACCCTCCCCCCATGTCATAGCTCCTACACTGAGGATCAGATTTTTACATGAGACTTGGAAGGGACAAATATCCAAACTGTATCATGTAGTATTTGGTTTTCTATTCCTGGGTTAATCCACTTCAAATGATGGCTACCAGCTGCCTCCACTTTGCTGTAAAGCATGATTCCATCCTTTTTTATGTCTCCACAGTATTCCATGGTGTATATATACCACACTTACTTTATCCAGTCTACCATTGATGGACAACTAAGCTGATACCATGTCTTTGCTATTGTAAACGGTGCTGTAATGAACACACAGTACACGGTTTTTGTTTTGTTTTGTAGAACAATTTTTCTTTTGGATATATACCTAGTAATGGGATTGCTAGGTCAAATGGTAGTTCTGTTTTAAGTTCTATAAGAAATCTCCAAACTGGTTTCCACAGTGGCTGAAGTAGTTTACATTCCCACCAATAATGTGTAAACATTCTCTTTTCTCCACAGCCTCAACACCATCTGTTGATTTTTGACTTTTTAATAATAACCATCCTGACTACTGGGAAATAATATCTCATTGTAATTTGATTTTCATTTCATTTTTTTAAGAAAGAAAAAGAAAGAAAAGAAAAAAGAGAGAAAGAACAAAAGAAAAAAAAGAGAATGAAAGAAAGGGCAAAAGAAGAAGAAAAAGAGGGAGGGAGAACGGGAATCTTGGTCTATTGTCCAGGCTAGAATGCAGTCTAAAAATGGGTATTAAAAAGCTCTTTTATACTAATAATTGTGTTATACAATGGAGACAGGAGGGAATAAGGGAGGAAAATAACAAACAAACAGCCAACCAATATTTCATTTAAACCTATGAAATGCTATGTAATTGCTGGGGAGTGATTTACTCCCAACCATGTGGTCACTTTTAGAATAAATGTGATGTGTTACTGAAAAAAAAAATTTATGTTTTGTGGATTTGGAGTAGAGAGTTCTGTAAATGTTTATTAAGTTTACTTGTTCAAGGTATAAGTTCAAGTCCCGGATATCCTTGTTAACCTTCTGTTTCATTGATCTAGCCGCTATTGACAATGTAATGTTAAAGTCTCCCACTGTTATTGTGTGGGAGTCCAAGTCTCTTTGTAAGTCACCAAGAACTTGCCCTACGTATCTGGGTGCTCCTATATTGGGTGCACATAGACTTAGGATTGTTAACTCTTCCCATTACATTGATCCCTCTACCATTATACAATGTCCTTCTTATCTCTTTTGTTTTCTATTACTTTAAAGTCTATTTTATCAGAGATGAGAATTGTAACTCCTGCTTTTTTTTCTCTCTCTCCATTTGGTTGGCAAATCTTCCTCCATCCCTTTGTTTTGAGTCTCTGTATATCCTTGCATGTGAGATGGGTCTGGATGCAGCTTACCGATGGATTTTTTAGAATGGCTGATACTGGTTGTTCCTTTCTGTATATAGTGCTTCTTTCAGAAGCTCTTGTAAAGCACACCTGGTGGTAATGAAATCTCTGAGTACTTGTTTGCTCATAAAAAATTTTACTTTTTCTTCACTTATGAGACTTAATTTGGCTAGATATGAAATTCTGGGTTGAAAGTTCTTTTCTTTAAGGATGTTGAATATTGGCCCCCACTCTCTTCTGGCTTGTAAGGTTTCTGCTGAGAGATCTGCTGTGAGTCTGATAGGCTTCCCCTTGTGGGTAACCTGACCTTTCTCTCTGGCTGCCCTTAGTATTTTCTCCTTCGTTTCAACCCTGGTGAATCTAATGATTATGTGCCTTGGGTTTGCTCTTTTTGAGGAATGTCTTTGTGGTATTCTCTGTATTATCTGGAGTTGAGTACTGTCCTGCCTTGCTAGGTTAGGAAAGTTTTCCTGGATAATATCCTGAAAAATATTTTCCAGCTTGGATTCATTCTCTTCGTCACACTCAGGTACACCTATCAAATGTAGATTAGGTCTTTTCACATAGTCTCATATTAGTAATGTGGAACATTTTTTTATTTGTTTGTTGCTCACTTGTATGTTTCTTTTGAGAGGTGTCTGTTCATGTCTTTTGCCCATTTTTAACGGGGTTATATGTTTTATTGCTTATTGAATTTTTTAAGTTCCTTATAGATTCTGATGTTAAACTTTTGTCTTATATGCAGGTTGAGAATATTTTTTCCCATATTATAAGTTGCCTGTTTACTTCTATTGATAGTTATTTTACTATACAAAAGCTCTTTAGTTTAATTAGGCCACACTTTTTGTTTCTGTTGCAATTGTTTTTGAGAACTTAGTCATACATTTTTTACCAAGGCTAATGTCCAGAATAGCAGTATTTCCTGGATGCTTTTCTAGGATTTTTGTAGCTTGAGGTCTTACATTTAAATCTTTACTCTATCTTGAGTTCATTTTTGTCAATGGTGAAAGGCAGGAGTTCAGTTTCATTCTTCTGCATTTGGCTAGCCAGCTATCCCAGCACCATTTATTGAATAGGGAGTGCTTTTCCCATTGCTTATTTTGGTTGACTTTGTCAAAGATCAGATGGCTATAGGTGTGTGGCTTTATTTCTTGGTTCTCTATTCTGTTCCATTGGTCTTTATGTCTGTTTTTGTGCCAGTATCACGCTGTTTGGTTACCGTAGCCTTACAGCATAGTGTAAAGTTGGGTAAAATGATGCTTTGGCTTTGTTCTTTTTGCTTAGGGCTCTCTCTAGGTCTTTGGCTCAAGAGTCACCCACACCAACTTTCATGCTATCTTGGGCCCTCTCTAATGCATCTGAGGTGGTTAATGTTCTCAGTGCTCCTTACAGACCCAGCCCCTTGTATTGGCTCTCTCCAGTGCTATTGCTGCTCAGACAATGCTGTGCTCTTTCTTCTCTTGTAAGAAAATGCTTTTTACTGTCATGTTTTTCTTTTCAAAGAAGATCCCACAGAAGGATTTCTCAGATCCTGAGAGTGATTTGAAACCATTTTCTTCCCATATGCAAGTACTTTCCAACCTGGTTGTTTAAATGTTGTAGTCACTGCACTGAAGCCATCACCAAGACTCCCACTCCCTCTAATGCTTGTATTGAGCTACTAAATCCATTTTACTAGTTTTGCTCCTGAAGCACTAAAGGATTTTTTCTGAGTGATCAACAGTTTATCATTGAAATTTGGTTTCCTTTGCATACGCAGATACCCCTTTTTATTTATCTCTCTAATTGAAGCCCAATATGTCCATAGATAGAATTATATTTCAGAATGCCCCTAGCCCATACACAAATGTATTCTTAGAGTAGTTACCTGAGGCCACTCACCAGATAGAACTGTAACTTACCTTCATTTGCAAACAACTACAAATTAAAATGTTGCCTATGTTAAGGCAAGAAACAGTTTGAAATTATAAATAATAATTTATGATTTATCTCAAGGTTTATACCTCCTATGTGTTTTCTTTCCCCCATAACAAAAATTCTTGCTAATCCTTCCCTTACTAACTTCTGAAGCTATTAAATTGAACAAACATTTAACAAACTAATTTTGTGCCAATACTTGCATTAGGAACTTTTCTATATCTATTTTCCAATTGAGCTTTCAGAATAACTTCATGTAGCATATATTATTATCAACAGATACAGTTAAAGATGCTAATGTTCTAGAGGTTAAGAAGCTTGTCTAAAGCCTTTTAAAGAGTAAGACCTTCTATCTCTGTGATTGCTATTCAGTAACCTTCAAGAACCATGTATTGGCTTCCATTTAATGAATGTATCTTAACATTTTTTAAATATAAATATTTGGTTTTTCATTTTTTAGTTATGAGGTCTTTCTTATCAAGACATCATAAATTACCTGATAACATCTGTTACTTCTATTTGGTCATATATTGGTACATAACAAATTACCCTCAATGCATTATAGCTTTAACAAAACCATTTTATTCTATCTCCCAAATTTTGGAGTGGCAATGTAGGCAGGAGTCAACTGGGCAATTCTTCTCAGGGAGATGTTGATTACAACACTTCACTCGTGGTTTTCAGTTGTTGGATTGGCTGCCGTGGAGAGTCCAAGAGGTTTCATTCACATGGCTGGTGACTTGGCTGGGGTGGCTGGAAGGCTGGAGTCAGCTGGGACTGTCAACAGGTTCACTGACAATTGAATTCTCCAGCATGGTGGCCTTAGGAAGTCAGACTTCAGACATGCTAGCTTGAGATTCCCAAAGAAGACCTTCCAAAAGGCAGAAGGTAGAAACTGCTAGTTTTATAAGCTAGCATAGCATCACCTTTGTCATATTTTTGTTGTTATTGTTCAAAGCAATTGCAGAGCCTGTCTAGGTTCAAGGACAAACAACAGAGACCCCACCTCTTAATGGGTGGAGTGCCAAAGAAATTATAGTCATTCTTAATGCACCACAGCTTCTTCCAGATTTTCTAAATATATACTCAGTATATGTAAGTGGGAAAGAGATTATAATTATATTTTAATAACTACCATTTTTAGTGCCTCCAGATGGCCAAACTCACTCTAAAGCAGATTTTCTTAACCTCAGCATTGTTGACATTTAGGGCCAGGTAATTCTTTGTTGTGAGGAGTTGTCTTGTGCATTTTAAGGTATTCAGCAGCAACTCTGGCCTCTATCTGCCAGATGCCATACATTTACTAGTTGTGACAATAAAAAATGCTAGTCATTCCCAAATGTCCCCTAGAGGACAAAATTACTACCAGTTGAGAACCCTTGCTCTATGTTAAGCACTAACAGCAGGGATACATTATAGTATCACATATAATCCTCAGAGGGTTATAAGGCAGGAATCATAATTATTCCCATTTCATAAAAGAGTAAACTGAGGCTCAGAAAGTTAAGTGGCTTAGTTATGGTTACTCAGAAGGAAAAACCCATCTGAATGCAAAGCCTGAGCTCTTTCTACCATGCCCTTCACTTCTGTTTTATACTTCAAACTGTCGAGAATCCAGATGGATATTAGGAGATATAAATAAACAGTTCTCTAAAGTCAGAGGCAAAACTCCAGTCACACACCTGCAGCACCACCGTTGAGCCACCAACTGATTCAGCAAGGGGACCTGGCTGGATTTTCTCGAGCTGCTTTAGGCCATCTCTAGCATAAAAAGCGTTGATCCACTCAAAATTAGCAAGCACTTCTTTTCCTTATCCTGCTGTTTGCTTACAGAGGGAATTCAAGCCTAATTTGGATCTGTGCCTGACACTGGGCCACGTGCCAGCACTCAGCACAGGGAGCACTGGCACATACACTCTCACCTGGTGTGCAATCTATTTTGGGACTCAGCTTCAGTTGCCGCTGCTACAGGTGATCTGACAGATGCAGGGTGCCCTGCATTTGCCCTGGATCAAAAATGCCACCACTTCCGGTGCAGACTTGCCCAACCATCTTTTCAGTCCTCTCACTCAGTGCATTCATTCACCCTCACGAGTGCATACTCATTATGGCTCCTGCTCCCCTCCTTCACTCCTACCTACCTGACTACTGTTCCTACCTATGCCATGCTCCTCTGGAATTTCCCATCTTTTTGAGGAAAGACAAATACTTAACTGGCAATTAGGACATGAAAGGTCTAATAAGGCTGGGGATACAAGGAAAGGAGTGGTCAATTCCACTTAGCTATCTGGTTGGGGAAAACTTCACGGAAGAGGTAAATATCTAGCAGTTCTCCAAGAATAACCAGAGTGAAGAGGAGATTTCAGTCAGGAAAATGAATCTTATGTAAAGGAATAAATATGTTCTAAGTGTCCTGGTATCCTGTGGGTACCCATATACACCAAGAATACAAGAAGTGGGATTCAAAGAGGAAAGATCAGTGACTGAGAAGGGGGAGCTATGTAATTCCTTGACTGTAAAGAGAATAGCAGGGAAGGAAGGAAATGTTGGATTTTTACTTGCAAAGATGACTCTGTCACCTCTGAGCTATATGGTTTCGAGAGAGGCATGTATGCAGGGAACTGGTGGAAACCAGTTAGAAGTGTGTTTAAATAATTTGCAGTTTAATCACTCAACAAATATTTATTGCCTCCCTAAATGGCTGCCAGATTCTCAGCTAGACAGCCCTCATACAGCAGTGAGTAAGCCTGACATAGCCCCAATACGTGTACATCTCCTATTCTTTACCTTATTGGTAAAGCCTTCCCTGACCCTCTAAGCACTTCTTCCATAACGTCCTGCTTGCCTCTGATGCTGAAATAATCACCCCAAATTTGCCTTGTGCCTTGGAACATTGGCCTCTTTCATGGATTGATAGTGACAGGGACAGGGGTTTACATAGACCTTCTTTGTTACCCTATTCACTGGTGAAAATGTAAAACAGCTTCCAGTCTAATGGAAGGATGTTTTAGAAAGGATGACAGACTTATAAAGCAAGAAGCAGAATGAATCGCATAATCTGTATGAAGGGTTTTAGGGAGGAAGAATGTGGTGGCCAACGAAAGCATTCAACAGAAGAGCCCAGCACAATCTGGGGTGACTGACTGATGTGGCTGACTTCCAAGGGTAGGGGAGAGTTTCTTTTTATCATTAGATAATTTAGTCCCTCAACTATCTTGTGAGTTAAACAATCATAGTCATCGGTTTACAGATGCAGAAAAAAAGGCTTAGGGCAGGGAGTCAAAATTCTTGCTTGAAGTAAAGTCATCCAGCTCAAAAATTAGTAGCAGCAGGAAGATGAGAAGGCAGGAAGGCAGATTACTAATGAGACTTCCTCACTCTACCTAGTCATGCCAGTTGTTTGCCATTACCTGGAGGACTCAGGTTTCATCCTAGAGTCAAAATCTTCTCTCTCCCTCTCTCTTTCTCCAGGTTGAACTGGTTTGTTGAACTTTGAGGATGGAGCCAGCCAACAGGATGACATTGTGGCAGAGATGGAAGCTTGCAGCTTCTTGCATCAGAAAAGCAGAGAGGGCCTCTCTGGCAAGCAGCCACAGACACAAAAGAAGCTTGCGTTGAAGGTGACTCAGCTCTAGCTTTTCAGCAATACTTTACCATTGGCTATTTTAAAAGAGGCAAAGACGCTTCAGTGAGACCTCAAACCAATTGCACAGCAAGCCACTGCCCACAAGGAAGCTGCTGGTCAGACAACGCTGGCTCTTTCATGGGCAAAATGGCATTGATAAGAGTGCATTGATAAGGCCTGATGGTCCAGGGGGATCTTTATATCCTGGCCAAGTGTGGCATTTGTCTCTATCACCTGGAAAGTGACCCTGGAGCAGGCATGTGACTGGCTGATTCATTCCTTAAGGCCCCCAAAGAGCTAGATGAGGATGGCTTTGAGCTGAGAAGAAAGAGAGGGTTTCCTATACATGCAAAGATGCCTTCCCCACTTGCTTCTGATGGAAACTCAAGAGCCAGGTGGAAATGGCATGGATTTGGGAGTCAGCTGATGAACTTGGAAGCCCCACCCAGCCAGTCAGCAGTGTGGTTCAGAACCTGTCTGCACTTCAGAGTCTAGTAAACGGAGGAAGAGAGAAGGAGATGGAACTTATTGACCTTGGGCATCTTTTATGAACCAGGCACTTTGCTGTTCTCATCCAGTCTTATCTTGGCATGTTCACTCCTCACAAGGTGTTTGTGAGGCTTGATGAAATAATATAGATTAAGTACTTAGCACCACAAATCTATGAGCTATATATTATTGTAGTTATTGTAAGTATTATCCCCATTATGTAGACGAAAAACTTGAGGCTAGAAAGCCACATATCAGGGACCCTAATCCAGCTCTAAGTTCCAAAGCCTCTATTCTCAACCACATAAAAATATTGCTTCCCCCTCTTCCTTCATCTCCAGAGGTTGACTGAAATTCATTTTTTAAAAAATTAGTACAAGAGAAAAAAAAGAATACATTCAAATGATTGTTGAACAAATAATTTAATAATAATAAAAGTGAGTAAGAAAGTATTAATAACTCAAGATAATGTGTTAATAATTAAAAATCATTCCATAAATATTTATCAGGCGCTATTTATGTGCTAGTTAGTGTGTTGCTATGGGAGATAAAAAAGGAATTAGATATGAATTCTGCCTGCCCACAGTTTACAGTCTACTAACTACACACAGAAATTATTCTAGTAATAGTAGGAGTAACAAACAATAATAATTCACTAATCTATAAGGATACGTACTGTATTCCAAGCACAATCTTTAGTATCTTGTTTGCATTGTCTCTTTAGCATTTACAATTCTCTGTGATAAGAATTATTACTCCAGTTTTACAGAAGAGAGACCAGATCTCAGAGAGGTTATATAATTTTGCCAAACTCATACAACTTAGAAGTGAGACAGAGCCAAAAAGTAAACCCAGGCCTGTCTGATCCAAATTCACCCTCATAACCACTGGGCTATACTTCCTCATGTTCTCTAGCCAGCCTTTCTACATGCAATTCCAGACACGCTAGTTTAACTAAATGGCTTTCATAGAAGGCAACATTCCACCAGTCAGTACTAATAGGTAATGATACCAAATAAAATCCTGGAAACTCCTATTTGACCTTCCAGTTTTCTATTTTGGTAGAGACCCACTTTGTTCTCCCACCTCTGGTCCTGTGTGAAAAAATGCAAATCCTGAAGCAGCAACTTCCCTTTCACATGGCAGTTCTCAGGGAACTTTGCACTTGCAGGGCACTCAGGCCCACTCTGGGGCAGCAGGCTCAGTCTTGACTTGCTAAAAGCATATGCGACCATCCTATCACTTTAAGCCGCCCTTAATCAAACAGTAATGACAGTTTGATTCTTCGTCAAAAGGCAAGTTTGAAAGTCATTAATGAAGAATAAAATAAAAATAGCATGTCTTTTTTGTCTGTTTCTTGCAAGTTGCTCGAAGACACCTAGGCATGGGTTTAAAGTCATGTGAAGGATATAATTGGGGACAATATTGAGGGCAAAAAATTAATCATAGTTAAGTGGAGTCTTCTCCTTCAAAAGCACACCAAGGAGATGACTTTCAACAGAGGCATCACTCTCTCAGAGTGTCAGCAGCTGGAGAAATACACATTTTCCCTAGATTCAGGGTATTAGGGGAGGCTGACACACTCCCCACTTTCCATCATCCCAACACTGTAAGATCTGCCTTCAGCTGTCTGCCAATCTCTCTCTCTCCCTCCTTCATCTGGTACACACCGCACACCACACAAAACACTCCCTTCATTATTCAACACATAGAAAAGCTGTAGCTCATATTCTCCATCAGTAAACCATTCAGTATTCAAGGCCCAAGTCAAAATTCACCATACTGGTGAAGCCTCCTTTGACCACCTATGCACTTCTCCCCATATTTGGGCTGTGTATTAAAACATCTGTCTCCTTAGTGGCTAGACAGCAACAGGGACAAGGCTTTACCAGTCCTTCTTCGTCACCATAAGCACATTAGAAAAGTAAAACAGCTTCCATTCTTATAGGGGAAATAGTCAATGAACCAGAAAGCAAAAAAAATAAACAAGTTAAATATTATGGATTATGGTAACTCCTAGGAAGGAAAATGCATGAGTGATATAGTGTAGAACATAGAGCAAGCCAACCAACGTAGACACGTGGTCAGAAATGGCTCTTGGAGGGAGTAGAATTTCAGCAGAGATCTAAAGGAAAAAGAAGGATCCAGGCCCACAATGAATTGGGGCAAGAACATTCAAGTAGCAGGAATAGAAAGTGCAAAAGTCCTGCTTTGGCAAGACCTTGACGCGTGCAAAGAATTAAGAGGAGGCTCGTATGATGGAAAATGGTAATAAAAAGGGAGCCTGGAGAGAGACAAGATGAGTAATAGTAGGAGTAACAACAATAATAATAGACACAAGGCCAGGCCAGGCAGGGCTTTGACAGCTGAGATAGGTAGAGTTTTGATGGTTGTAAGAGTCCATTGAGAAACTACTGAAAAGTTTTCTTGGGCAAGTGACCTTTGATTTATGTATTTTAAAAGGACATTTTAACCTCTATATGGAAAGAAAACTGGATAAAAGGGTTAAGAGGAACAAGAAGAAGTGGGGGATTGTTAAGAGACTGTTGTCCCATTACCAGCCACAATGTCTGATATAGAAGAGGTGCTCAATAAAAGTGTTTGAAACAAATGAAGGAATGGGTTAGACCACCCTGGGTTTACAGAAAAATTGTGGCCAGCTAGTGCTCTCCCTGACTGGTTCTGATGATGTCTCCTGCTAATCCTTAGCATCCCCAGCACTTGAATTTTTCTGAAAAAAACAATTTTATAAAGTACATTCTGAAAATTTGTCACCCATCTGAGGACCAGGCTTGCAAAAATTACCGTCTTGTCTTAGCAGCATTTTTACTATTTGACATAATTTCTTGCCACTGTTCTTCATTCCTGTGAACAAAGAACAGCCTCCTGTTTCTGACAAAAAAAGAAGAATAAGAAGGAGAAGGAGGAAGAGGAGGAGGAGGAGAAGTGGAGGAGGAGAAAAAAGTTCTGCTCCAACCAGACGTAGAAGAGACCGTGAAGAGAAGTGGGAAAAAAATTCTAATGGAGACTTTTATCCCCTTTCCAGGAAGATGGCTGAGGGCCATACTTACAGCTTTGACTTTAAACCTGCAAAACTTCAGCTTCCCCAGGGGAGCCAGGAGGGGCGGGCTCTTGGCAAACGGAGTTCCTGAGTATCACAAGTATCTGCTTTTCCCCAGCAATCTCCTGCTTTATTCGTTAAGCCTCTCTGTAGCCTGGATGGGCACATTTCATGCCAATTTTAGGGTGAAAGCGATTTGGCAAGTTATAGTCCCAGGATGATCCACAAAAGAGAGAAGGGGTTGCTGAACATGGGCCATATTTGACGCTTCCCTAAACCAGCAGGCGTCAGCTGCTTCTTGACAGTGGGGTCTGCTAACAAATGGACAATTCTTCAAGAGGAAGAGAGGCTTGAGGAACTTAGAAGGTGCTGAGTATTCCGTATGGGTAAAATTCTAGCTGAGCATTTTCTTCAATATTCTGTAATACCTGTAATGACCATTAAAAGAACACAGAAGTAATTCTCCAACAGACATACTTTAAAAAATGAGAAACCAAAAAAAATTAAATTAATTTTTAGTTCGGGGGGAACTTAATGACTGAGTAGTTCTATTTCTTTTTTTTTTAATATATATATATTTTTTTATTGCATTTTAGGTTTGGGGGTACATGTGAAGAACATGCAAGATTCTTGCATAGGTACACACATGGCAGTGTGATTTGCTGCCTTTCTCCCCATCACCTATAACTGGCATTTCTCCCCATGCTATCTCTCCCCAACTCCCCACCCCCTGCTGTCCCTCCCCTTTTGCCCCCCGACAGACCCCAGTGTGTGATGCTCCCCTCCCTGTGTCCATGTGTTCTCATTGTTCAACACCCACCCGTGAGTGAGAATATGCAGTGTTTGATTTTCTGTTCTTGTGTCAGTTTGCTGAGAATAATGGTTTCCAGGTTCATCCATGTCCCTACAAAGGACACGAACTCATTGTTTTTGATGGCTGCATAATATTCCCTGGTGTATATGTGCCACATTTTCCCTGTCCAGTCTATCATCGATGGGCATTTGGGTTGGTTCCAAGTCTTTGCTATTGTAAACTGTGCTGCAATGAACATTCGTGTGCATGTGTCTTTATAGCAGAATGATTTGTAATCCTCTGGATATATACCCAGTAATGGGATTGCTGGGTCAAATGGAATTTCTATTTCTAGGTCCTTGAGGAATTGCCACACTGTCTTCCACAATGGTTAAACTAATTTACACTCCCACCAACAGTGTAAAAGTGTTCCTATTTCTCCACATGCTGGAGTAGTTCTATTTCTTATGAGTAAACTGATATGTGAGAATGCAGAGTCATTTTCCAAATGTGCCAACCTACTGAAGGACACAGCAGGAAGATGCCCTAGGAATCAGCTGTGTACAGCCTCTTTCCGATGCTATACCCTATTGCTTAGAAAGAAGTATATAAGGTAGTAATTAGTGACTATTTTAGTGAAAAAATAGGCCTGAGATAAGATATTTGTGTGACACTCATTAGGTCTATAAACTTTTATCTGTGTCCTCACAGGAAATAAATTGAAATGGTAGCTTCTACTTCACAGACATAAATGAGATAATGACTATAAATTCTGTGCACAGAAATTGTGTTCCTATGTATTTACCAAATATTTTACTTCTTCCTGGATACTGAGGACAACTATGTTTTCTAGCCCCTTTGCACCTGGATGGGGCCATATAGGGGGTCTGGGCAATGGAATGTAGGTAGAGGTGAGAGGCCCACTCCCAGGAGTTTCATATGCACGCTCTTTCTACAATGACGCACACTGAAGACGGCAGGATTACAAAATGGCAAGAGGCTTGATCTTTGAATCACTATTTAGAGAAGAGTTAATTGACCAACAAGATCTGCATTGAATTCTGGGTTTGGTTTTTTTTCTTTTTTTTTTTTTTTTTTGATGGAGTCTCATTCTGTCACCAGGCTGGAGTGCGATCTCGGACTGCAACCTCCACCTCCCGGGTTCAAGTGATTCTCCTGCCTCAGTCTCCCAAGTAGCTGGGACTATAGGCACCCACCACCACACCCAGCTATTTTTTTTTTTTTTTTGTATTTTTAGTAGATACACGGTTTCACCATGTTGGCCAGGATGGTCTCTGTCTCTTGACCTCATGATCCACCTGCCTTGGCCTCCCAAAGTGCTGGGATTCCAGGCCTGTGCCACCACACCTAGCCAATCTGCATCAAATTCTATGGTGAGAATAAAACATTTTTGTGTTGAAATATATTTTGGGGGATTATTTATTATAGCAGCTACTGCTGTGTACTCTGACTAATATGATAATGGTCATAAATGACATGATTTTTCCTACTTCAGAATCCGCACATGCTATAGAATCTTATAATCAGATTTTCTTTCCAGAGTTCTGAACATTGGCAAACAACATCAGCTCTGATGAGAGACAGCCCTGATGAGATTCTGAAATGTGTGGCTCTTCGATCATTGAAGGATTCAGTTGTTTTCCACAGAATCTGGCTGTAGCTACGTATTTATTATGTTTTACTTCTTCAAAAATTAGCGAGTGTGAATTCTCATTTTTCCACATTCATGTGCTAAGGAATGACTAAGCCTCATTGTTCCAGTTCTTTCACATGTGTTGCTACATGCTACTCTCACAATAGCCTGATAAGGTTGCACGATCACTATTATTTCAACCATGACCACTCTAACCTCGAATTTCTTACGTGTAATATTCTTTCTGCCAAGAATACTGTTTTTCCAGACATCTCCATGGCTCACAACCTAGATTTGTTCGATCACTTGCAACTCTGTCTAAAACAGTATCCCTCGGCCACCCACATTACTGACTTCCATTATTTCCATCTCATTTGCAAACATTTTACTGTTCATTTCTAGCACTGTTGGTTTCTAGCACACCAGAGCCATACCCTGCAGGAAAGGCTGCCCCTTCACTGATGCCAGGGTGGGTCCTCGTTGCTCCCAGGATGGGGCAGAGCAGTGGTACATGTTTATTGGCCAACAAACGAGCAGAAACTGAAAGCTTCTTGAAAACATATATCCATCTAAAGACTTGTCTCTCTCTTTTGTTTCAGTTTCAGAACTCCTGGTTGGTGGATTGAACCCATTCTCCACCTTTTACCAATTTCTGAATCAATCTTCTCCTGATCTCTTTATTTACAGAATGACAGGATGTGAGATAGTCTTTGTTTTGCCATGGCATTTTATTGGCACCAGCTCTTATTCCTGAATCTACGTCTTTCAACCTGCTTCCTTCTTTTTTACAGGGTTCAATCAGTTCCTTTCCCCACCAATTTAAATAAATTAAGAAAAACAGATTCAAGGCTAAATAAATTTGCCAAGTAATATATTGATGGATACTCTCCATCCAGACCAGTGACACAAGACACAATATCTGAGGAGGATTTTCAAGAGCTAGCTCTCTAGACATGACATTGACATGCTAAGGATGGGCACTGTTATCAATGGCAGCACTGATCTGCCTTCAGGTAGCCTCATAAGCAACAACTATTTATTTTACAAATATTTACTGAGCATCTTCTAGAGTCTCTGAAAATATGCAGTGAAAGAAAACTACAAAAATGATTTGTGTGTGTGTGTGTGCCACAGGGAGCCAAACAGAAGGACAATGTGATGGATCTAGCTTGGAACTTACAACTAAGTTTGATGGCACCTGTGACGTACCTTGTCAAACAGTTTCCAAAACAATGGAGCATTTTGAGAGTGGCTTAGATTTTTTATTGAGCAGCCAACAAGCAAAGGTGTGTGTGGGGTTGTCTGGAACCACTATATTTAGATGTAAATGTAAATTTGACTGGGTTTCAGCCACAGCCTAATGGACAAGAAAACATTTAGGTGAAAGTGTAAAAACAGTAATTTTCTGTTATACGCAAGGATAGTACTTAGTGCTTGGGAAGTAGGAAAAGTAAATAAAGAAAAAGCCCCAGGATTTCATATTTGTTTGACCATGAGCAAATATTATTTGATGTCTAATATGTTCCAAATACTGATTTGTTCAGACTCTTCATCCAGAAACTTCAGTATTGGACATTATCAATAAGAATATATTCACAGAGCAACAACCAAAAATATGTCTATTTCTCTAGTTTTAAATTGGTTTTCAAAATGATGGCACCTCTTGTTACCTCAAAAAGCAGTCCTGAGATGTCACATAGGTAAAGAGTAAAGAGAATGAAATAAAATTTCATTCAGCAAACCTGAAGACACACCATAGAACACTATACTCTGCTCTCCAAAGACAACATGAAAAATAACATCTGACCCTCAAAGTTATTATTTTGAAAGTAGAAGAGAAAAAAGTTGAAGGTTACATATGCGGCATATATGTTGAAGTTATATAAACAGCATAAGCAAATGTATCGATCACTATTTATTTTTCAGCAAAATGAAAAAAAAAAATGTGCCCCAGTCAAATATTAGTCAATACTCTCTAAAATTCCATTATGCATTTTCAGACCATCCTGCAGAGATCTTACTCCTTTGTTTCAGTATCTACACGTTGAAAGGTTTTGATGACCTCTGCTAAAACTAAGGGTTATTGCTAAGGATTTTAGTGAAGGATGTTGACACTGACATTGAAACTGGTGTCCCTCTTGAATAATGACACTACAACTTGGTGTTCTTTTTTATAGGGAAGTTAATAGCACATGCAGTTTGTTCGGAACAATGATTAAGGATTTCTTCAATGTGCCCATAAAAAAAAAGCAGGCACTTGGTCCCACAGAAGTCACCATTTTAGAGCAGGCTGGTGACTGATGAGGTAGGTTTTGTATAAAATGCAAATTCACATTTTGTGGAAACTGGAAGTTCATTCATCTAAATCATTTCTGCTAAGTCTATGACGGCTTCGGAAAATTGCCAGGGTAGGGTTTTTATTTGATCTTTCAACATTATTGGAGGTCATATAAACAGGATTATATGAAGTCTTTCACTGTCAATTAATGTAATTCTAAATCAACATTCTGTCAGCAGTGAGCAGATTTTACAGGGTAAGGAGGAAGAAAGAAGAGCTGGTTTTTCTCTCAAATGAATTGCCCTGGTTTTTAGTTAATTCTTAAATAAAAAGGGAGGGAGAGGGGGAAAGAGAAAAAGAAGAAAGGAGAGAAGAGGAAAGGAGGGAGAGAAGTGGGGAAGAAAGTAACCTAATTTATTGTGAGGTGTTTTGAGAAAGTAATCTGTTCCTTATTTTATCTTAAGAAACAAAATATTGGAGTTATTGAAAGGTTAAAGACAATTCGTTTTCTGTGAAAATTGAATGCCTAAATGGTGTTCTAATTTTATAATCTAAAATGTAACCCCTTTTGATCCTACCATGCAGAAAACTTATTTTTAGCCAACAGATATAGCACTGGACACTAAGGTTTTTTTTTTTTATGGAAATGGAAAACAGACCAAATTTCCTGCATTTGCAGAATATCAGCCTTACTATTAAGTGTAATTTGTTTGACTTACATTTGCCTTCAAGGATTTCAGAACACTTCTAGGACAAGACTTTCCATAATTCTCTATAAATATAAGGAAGAATTCTCTTCATCTGAAAATCTTTACTGGATTAAATTTTCATCTTCTTCTTTACAACTCCGCAGGAAACCTCCCAGGGATGGATAAGAGAAGTTTCAGTGTCAAGTCAATTACCTGACTTATCTCTGCGATTTCCTTGTGAAAACGAAAAGCTATATTTCAAGCTAATCAAAGTTGGAAAGAGTCAATAGATGAAATAAAATAATACAATGAATAAGTGCTTTTCTGATCTAGCAATCTATGAGCTATAGAACCAGCTTTTTTCAGGCCGTGTGTTTTGAACTCCAGAATAGATTCAGCCTCTACATTTTGACCTATTGAAGTGGAATCTCAGTTCTGCCTCTTAGCCTTTGTGTGACCTCTGTATTTTCATTCATAAAACAGGGAAAATTATATTCTCTATCTCAGAGTTGTGATGAGAATTAACTCACATAATGTACAGGAAATGATTAGCAGTGTCTGACATGCTGTCATCATCACTGATGTCATATTCCTCTACCACAAATAGTTCCAAAATTAACTCTATGTTCAATCTTATCAATTTCATTCTCAAAATTTCAGTAAGAATAAATTTTCCAGAATATAAACTCAATCATATTACTCTCATTCTTAAAATCATGTAATACTGTCTCATTGCCCAAAGAATAACATCCATGATCTCCAACGTGTCAGTTCACATCTTTCAAAACCAAGCTCTTGTTCACTCCCATTATCATCTCCAGTCCCTCCAACCTTTCCCTGCTGAGAACTTCTGACCAGATGAGTCATTTGATGATTCTGAATGCATCCTTCCACTTATTTACACCCCTCTGCCTATACTTCCCCCTGCCTAAAATTCTTTCCATTCTTACCCTCAAAAATTTGGATCAAAACTATTTCTTTTTAAAATCAAGAAACCCTGGTCTCAACAATGCACAGAGGGAAAAAAAGTAATCTGCTCCAGTGATGTTCAAAGAGGAGCATGTGCCCTTTCACTTACAAAAGAGAGGATCCATTATGAACTCATCAGTCCTGCTGCTTTGTCCCTTCCTACTGTGGCCTATTTGCTTGCACTCTTAATGTAGTCATAATCCAAACACTCCCAAAGTCAGCCTGGTCGGCTTACAGTACATCCTAAAATACATTTAGGATTGAAACACCACTTTAAAATATTGGGAAGTGATAAACAAATGATTTTGCTTAAGTCTTTATGTGGCTACAATTAAAGTTGAAGATGATTTCTGCTTGTGCCTTGCTAAACTGCACTTCTACACATAGGCAATAATACAGAGATTTCTCAACTAGCTTTGGTAAATGGGGAAAAATGGAAGAGTTAGCTGAAACGTACTGAAAATTTTGGGGGGGATACTATTGATGGTCTCTACAGAATCCATGAATACCTACACCCTGCCAAGGCCCACCCACCTTTTTTAAAGAAGTTTCTAAGAAAGATAGATGTATGTACAAGAGAAAATGTCAAATAAGAAATGAAATGCCACTTTATTATAATTAGGTGGGATTTTTCCCCAAAACTCCAATGATAAGCTCTTTGGTTACTTTGGCTGAAGACATGGCTTAGAACACAAAGCACATAAAGGCTAAGGACCTTTACCTACCTTTCAAGCCCTGCAAAGCTGTGGTTGTCTCAGTGGTTCCATGTAAAAATAGACTTGAGAGATTAACACACTAGAGCATGCATTTGAGAAGAACAGAGCAAGGTTAGCATATGGGGCTCCTCCTGTGTAGAATTATTACCTCATCCAGCTTATTGTTTTAGCCTGCAAAGGTAAGATGAACAAAGAGGTGGCTATGTCGGCAAACGTATAACACACACAGTTGCCCTGCCCACTAGTATGATAGTCTGGACAGTCTTAGAACTTAACTTTCTCTAGATCTTCCAACTTACTTTATATATGACCTCCTTCTGGTCCACACTGTGGCCTTTAAACTATGGATCAAGTTCATTACAGACCCTTTACTCAGTTTCTTCATCTTTCAAGTGATGTATTAGGCAAGATGCCTCTGTGGTTCCTTCGATCTCTGATGTAATGTTATATTGCTATAAATAAACATTGCTTTCTACAAAGCAAGGACATTAGTAAGGTCTGGCAGTACTTCTTCCAGTAACAAAACAAAATTTCTTTAGAAGTGAATTGTATTTTCATAGTCTTCACACTTCTCTCTCTAGGCAACTCTTTCGTAAGAGACTCAGTGAAAGAGCGTGGTTGATTCAGCAAACATCTATCCCTATTCCTGGAATGAAAGCCCCAAATACTCTTACCTTTGAAAGATCAAAACATTAAAAAATTAGAAAATTTGCTCAATATGCTTTCTAGAGAATTCTAATAAGAATCAAATAATCAAAAACAAGGAACAAACATTTCTTATTTTAACATAAGAAAATAATCCACGTTTCATACTTCTCTTCAAAGAAATAACATTTTAAAAACCTCAAGAATCATTTTTTAAAGCTAGTTAGTTCCATCTTTATTTAAACTAAGGGGCAGCTATAATTCAGAAATAGACATAAAAGGCTGCAAAAACTGAGTTTGGAAGATGGCAAATGTGAGGAGAGATGGGAGGAAGTGATGAGAAGATCTAGCATGTCAAATCTCAGAAAGCATCAGCAAGGATATACTTCCTAAGAGTGAGGTTCATGATCCAAAGTGCAAAAGCTATCACCCTTCTTTGTTACAAGTAAGAGAACCAAGTGAGCAAGTTTGGTGGAGAAGCAGAGAAGGCTCAAGTCACAAAGAATCACACAGACCATTTATATTTGCAAAGATTATGCTGACGACAGATAATAATTCAAAATATATACAAAGTAGTTGCTGTTATTAAAGAAGACCACAAACAAAAATGTAGTATCTTAGAAAATATATAACAGAAAGAGGTTAAAGGTAAGCTAAAATAGCTAAGCAAAGGTATAGAAGAAAAAAGCAAAGCCATCTTATGCACAAAGATAAAATCAAAGAAAAACAAAATGAATAGATATTGCAGAGAATACAATAGAGTCATAAAGGATAAAAAGAAGAAAATCAAAAAGGAAGTGAAGTAACAGAATAAAAAGAAGAGAGAAAAATGAAAAGAGAGACAGAGGAAGGGGAGAGGCATATCAAGGATGGAAAGCAGTCAGGCAGGCAAAAGAAAGAAAGTAACAGACTGAGAGATGAAGACAGAAAAAAACAAACTATTAAAAAGAGTAGAAAAAAACACATTGGAAAGCAGGTAAGAGAGCCAACATACGTATAATGCTTGTATATGCATAAAGAAATTTTAATAAGCGCCAGAAGATTCAAAGAAAGACTTTTCACTATATAGCATTTTATATCATGTTAAAAAATTTGGATAACATGAATTATTGCATGTAATTTTTTAAGCAGGAAGAAGAGAACAAGTTAGATAGGGGCACAATAGGAAGGAAAAAAAAATAACAGTCTTGATTCAATAATTTATGTATTCAGTTGAATTACCAAACATTTACTGAATGCCTATTATATGCCAAGCATTGTTCTGGTTACTGTGTGTGCAATAATAAAGGAAACAATAATCTCTGCCCTTGTTAACTTTTGTGCTAAGGAGCAAACACAATTATATTACATATCCAATGATAATAATAAAGAACTAACTGGAGAAAAATAAAACATAGTGAGGGAGATAGAGCATGCCAAGGAAAAAAGGAGTTGCTATCTCAGTTGGGGTAGTCAGGTGCTCTCAGACACTTGCACGAGGCCTTAAAGAAGTGAAGGAGGAAGACTTAAATATTCCAGTCAGAAAAAATGGAAGCCATTAAAAACACGAAGGCAGAAATGTCTTGGCTTTTTAGAAACTCAGTGGAAGTTAGATATGAGTGGCAGGAAGTACCAACAGAAAGAAAATGGGAACCAGATTAAATATGGCTTTGAATATCATATTTAAAACTTTGACTTTGACTGAATGATATGGGAAGACATTGGAGAGTTTTAAGCAAAGAAGTTGTATGAAATTATTTCTACTTTATTTCACAAGTATCACCCTAGGTACTGTGCTAAGTTAGCTACTACTTAAAGATAAAGTCAAAAGAGCAAAACACTCTTTTCATTAAGATAATCACTGATGTTTGGAGCTTGCCACCTTCCCCAAAAGTTATGCAGAGCTAGAATTTTAGAGGACAAACTCCTCTGAAATAACAACAACAATAAGAACAAAACAAACATCCCTTCACTTTCCCCTTCCCTTATATTGTCAGTACAAAAAAAGAATCTGAGAGAGATTGTCTTTGGGAATATAATGGTTATAAGGAAGGTGTATGCTACCTTTCCTCAAAGTCAATGGGGAAAGATTTCATAAGTATTATAGAAAAGAATTAAGGGAGGTACTTTCGAGAAGAGGTTTTCATTTTCAAATTTATCTAACTGTAGACTTCTAAATCTGCCCCTGTGCTATCAGAAAACAAGAGGAAGATTGGGAAGAGTTGGCATAGTGTGGATCCGCCTGAAAAATATGCATGAGACCACTTTGCCTCCAAACTCAGTTTCAAAATCTTTGGAAGTTGAATCCCAAGAATTCCTGCAAACTCAAGGGTTAGCCATGGGAGATAAGAAATTGGAGATTTATGGTGTTGTTGAGATCACCCTAGGGACCTCTAAAGCACAGGAGATGGAGTGGATACACAGAGGAGAAAATATTTGAGGCACTTTTTTTTTTTTTTTTTTTTTTTTTTTTTTTTGAGGTGGAGTCTCACTCTTTTGACCAGGCTGGAGTGCAGTGGCACTATCTCGGTCATTGCAACCTCTGCCACCCAGATTCCAGTGATTCTCCTGCCTCAGCCTCCCTAGTAGCTGGGATTACAGGCACCTGCCACCATACTCAGCTAAGCCTTGTAGCTATAGTAGAGATGATATTTCACCATCTTGGCCAGGCTGTTCTTGAACTCCTGACCTAGTGGTCCACTCGCCTCAGTCTCCCAAACTGCTGGATTACAGGCGTGAACCACTGCACCTGGCCTGGAGGCACTTTCTTAACACCAACTTTCTGTTGGCTCCAGGACATGGCATCAAATTTCATGAGAGTGACAATAAGCTAGAACAGAAGTTTTGGAAAGACAAAGTAAAGACTATAACTACACACGATAAACAGTAGGCATTTGCGCTTTCTGTCTCCTTCTATCACCCAAACAGTCAAACCTGGAGAAAATTACTTTTCCTCTCTACCTCAACATGCACGTCATTTGCATAACACAGTGATCACAATGATTTTGTATTGTGCGTAGACAAAAATTTTTTTAAAAAAATCAAATTCTACATGTAATATACAAAATGGACAAAAAACCGAGGAGATAAGAAAATGGTTGAAATTTGGAAATCTGTGATTCAATTCAATGCACTTATTTTAGATACCATCAAAGTGGGGGAAGGACTGTGACCTTCACAAGGTTACACAGCTAGTTAGTATAACTCTGTGTTAAGTATAAAACACAGAGCTCCTTTCTCTCAGTTCATTGCAGGATCTTACAAAGCTGATTAGAGAAGCAGACAGCAGACTAATCATGTGACATGAGAATGTGGACATATTTATGCTCATAGCTCCTTGTATCATCTCCAAAAATAAATGGTCGCACATAGAGAAAACACAAGCCATGAACCAGAGCTCTGATGCACTCCCTCTATTCCGTTATGACAATAATTTATAATGCCATTGCAATTACAGTAGAATTATAGCACACCCAGCACCTAATAGAGCTGTATGCATACATACTCTTGAGAAAGACAGATGTGCTAGCACCTTGAGCTGCAGAAATGAGATTAAATGGCCCCATCCCTGATCCTGCCATTGATTTTTGTAGCCCTCCCATTAACATGATACTTCACACACCATTCCTCCTCTATCATTCCTCAGAGGTGAAGACATAGTTTTTGAGTGTAAATAATTAGACCCTCAAAATCCAAGGTGACAAATCTTCCACGCCTCCAATTGCCATGAATCAGAAGATGTAAATCAAAGCCTCTTTTGAGGATGTGTTCCTGAGAAGGAAGACATGTTTACAGAATGAACCCATGTTGTTTCTTCCCCTTTCTTCCTTTTGTCTTCTGTGCATACTTGGCTTTGAATGTGAATTGGCTAGGATAGAGTGACTATATTAAGTCAGGACATTTGTGTTAGAAGAGGAGGGTGTTCTCATAGTAGGACAAGACCAAACAGGGATAGACCCCTAGCAAACAAGGGCACACATTCATCCTGGTTGGGGATTATAAGGCTTTTACATCAGGAGTGTTGGTATATGTTTTGACTTCTCCTAAGACGCTTTTCTGTGGGTTGCTCAATATTGCTAATGAGATCATGCAATAAATGGCAATAAACATAATACTTACAGTGGTTATCTTTTATTGAGTGCCTACTTCGTAGTCCTGAATGTCTAGAGTAATGATTAACAGCACTGAATTGCTTATCACAATTTGATAGGGTTATCAACCACTGTGTCTCAGTCTTTGATAAATATAAAGCACTGTTACAAACTAAACACTCAAAAAGATGAGCTGTTATTATTCTGTACATAGTCCTTTATATACATAATACTATCTAATTCTTTCAGGATATGAGGTAGATATCAATTGCCCAATTCTTTAGATGAGAAAACTGAGGCTCAGCAAAAACAAGCTCCCTTCCTAAGGTCGTGAAATTAGTAGAAGTTGGAAAGTTTGCATTCAAACTCAAGTGTTGTCTAACCTAGTGTTACATTCTTATTAATTTATATGTTTATCCATTTGACACCCTTTAGGTATCTTTACATTATTTATTTGTGTGTTTGTTTGCTACTTACTTGTACAAGCTTATCTCATTCCAGAAAGATTTATAGTAGTTTATAAAAATACATATGTTTTTAAAGGTATGTTAAGAAATTAGAAATAAAGGAAACAAGAATAGGAAAAAATAAGATGAACCCAGAAGTGAAGTCAGTATTGAAAACATGAACTAGCATTTATTGAGCACATTCATCGTAGCTGACATCATGTAGGAAGCAGGGATTTAGAAGCAACCTGACAAGGATTCGTCTCTTCATAAATTTGGGTTCTAATAGAGGAAACAAATACACAAAGAAATAATTACAGGGTACTAGGCAAAACGGGAGAGAATGTACAAGACCCAGAGGGAGCATGTAAAGAGGAAAGTTCACCATATCTGAATAATGCTCATTCCAATCTGGTATTTTCATAGTTTATCTCTGTCCTCTGTCTTCCTCTTCTGACATGAAAGCATCAGGAAATCTGCTATCTTGTTTCCAGCAGTATATCTTGTTTCTAGAATATGGCAGGCAACATTACAGGTGCTCAATGAGTGAATGAATGAATGAATGAAGCTTAAAAAGCATGGTTTAAGAAGCGTTCCATTTCCCACAGCTTGAAAATTGCAGAACCATCCCACCATCTGCCCTAGACTCTGAAGGTGACTGGCACAGGTAGTGACATCATATGAACATTAAAACTAGGCTGGCTGGGCACAATGTCTCACACCTGTAATCCCAGCACTTTGAGAGGCCGAGACTGGTGGATCACCTGAGATCAGGTGTTTGAAACCAGCCTGGCCAGCATGGTGAAACCCCATCTCTACTAAAATTACAAAATTAGCTGGGCATGGTGGCGAGCACCTGTAATTCCAGCTACTCGGGAGGCTGAGGCAGAAGAATCGCTGGAAAGTGAGAGGCAGAGGTTGCAGTGAGCAGAGTTTGAGCCACTGCCCTCCAGCCTGGGCAACAGAGCAAGACTCAGTCTCAAAAAAATAGAAAAAAAAAACAACAGCAACAAAAAACTAGGCTAAGATTCAAAAACCCTGCACTGAGAGTGAATTAGCAAGTAAATATCAACCCACAAGCAAGAGAGGGATGGTAATAGCTAGGGCAAAAATACTTCCAGAAAAAAATGGCATGCCAAAGAGGAGTGATATGTCCATCTTCACACACCTGATAATAAGAAGTCAAGGTGTTTGAACTGAACTCCCTCTGGCTCCAGAGCTGGACTCTCTCCACTACACCACAATATAGATGAAATAGAGCTGGAGAGCTGAGACAATACTGGGAGAAAGAAACAGTAAAAGGTTTAGGGCATAAATGAAGGAAAAAAGAAGGTGGAAAGTCAGAATATACAAATACTTTCATTTAAAGAAACAGATTTCAGTAACAGAGAAAAATTGCTGTGCATTAATCAATGCGTCATTAAAATGCATTGAGACTGTGTGATGACCTTAGCCTTTCAAACATTTACTAGTTTTAACTTCTTTTGTTCACTTTTTTAATATAAAAATCTCATTTTGAGTTTGGGAAATTGGTTTGAGAATCAGAATACAATTCTTGGCGAAGCTCTAGCAATTCTATATTCTAAACCAAGTTCCTTCAGTCATAAAAGAAAGCAGAGTCAGTAACTTCCCCTCTTGGGGCTTCAGTTTCTCCTTGTGTCAAGTGAAGAATTTGCCGTCAGTTATTCCTAAGTTTCTCTCCAGGTCTGTTCATATTTCCAGGGCTCTAGACAAAAACAGGAGGTCTTGTTCTGGTCCCATCTCTGTGTCTTCTTTTTGGCTCTACTCTCTTGTCTCTGTCCCTTATTTCCTGGTCTTACAAGTAGGGATAAAATGCTGAATATTTGCATAAGCTTTGACATTTGAGGACACCTGTTTATATAACCTTGCTTTAAGGCAATGCCATTATCTGCTGTCTCTGTCTAATAGAGCCTTTGTAGATCAAATGAGGTCATGAATATGTAATTACTCTGGTAACTATTAATTGCAGTAATATAAAATAATAAAATGTCTTCTGTGCTATTACTATTTTTACTTAGACTTGGCAATCTGTTTTCAAAAGAGGCAGAAAGTCTGTCAATTTTTTTTCAAGTCACTCTATAATGAAGTTTGCAGTTGATTATTAAGAATAAAGTGAGGTAAAATTAAATTATGTGAAATAAAATAAAATAATAAAAGAGAAGATTTGATCTCTCTAACATGATGGAGAAGACAGAACATGGACCCAGACAACAAAAAACAATGTAGTGAATAAGGACACTTAGAGTGAAAGGAAGAGTGGGTGGGTGGGAGGGGCCTCAATTTCCTCATCTGTAACAGGAGAGTGTAAACTGGGAGGAATAGGGGTGGTCAGCTGGCCAACTCTAAAGTCTACAATGGACCTAGGCCCATCCTAACCTGATGTTAGAAAATGGGGGGCCTAGGATGGGAAGTGAGGTCTACCTGGGCAGCTGTAATGCATGCACGCTTTATACAAGAGGCAGCTTTACTCAGCTCCTGCCGATGTTTGCCCCACATGATTTATAAGGAACAGAGGCTAATTCTTCTAAAAGATACCAGAAATCTGTATTAGGATATAAAAATCTCTTGATTTTTAAATGTTGGTAACTGAATTTAAAAGATAAATAAAAACAAACAAACAAACATAGTCTAGAAAAAAAAAAGAAAGAGAAAAAATAAATTAAGCCTAATCTAAATATTCTGTGGTTTTGCATGTTTGGAATGGATAATTTCTAACTTCTCTTTCTGTTCTAACATTCTGAAATGCTATGAGATGCAAACTGGAATAATATACTGTCTGAAAACAGACTCATTGTTGATGGGTACTAAGTAATCATAATTGCAGCAATAATATTAATATCTTATACATATATAACAAATAACTACTTGCAAGCCACTCTGGTGCACATCTTATCTAAAGTTCTCCTAGTAATCCATGTGCTAAGCCAGGCATTAGAGATACTAATATCTAACAGAGGTCAAAGGACTGGCTTAAGATCCTATAGGAGGTTAATAGCAAAACTAGGGCTGAAGGATGTTGTCTCAAATGTTATGAATGAGTATTTTTCTACCAGAGTGACAAAGATATAATGCAGACCATTTTTCCTGCTGATATCTTTACATTTTCTGAACAAGGGGCACATTGGGATGAAGAGTGGTGTGCAAGAGCCACTGCTTGCTAATTGACAGGTTAGCAGGAAGCAGGCAACAGAACTTTCCTCCTGGTGTTGCTTCCTTGGGGCTTCCAGACTTGGAGAGAAGCTCTGGATAGGGGGGCACAGTGACAAGCCAGATCCTCCCAAAGCCCTGGGGAGACCAGCGGCAGAACTCAGTCATGGTGCTGGGCTGGGTTTCAGTTCTTTAGCCACTGATTAGTGGGAGGTCCCAGGATTTTGAAGGAGAGGTCAGAGCAAAGGGTAGTGATGTGAGCCTGTGCAAAGCTCAGGCCAGCAGCCATTTACCAAACAGCCTGAGCATCTTTTAGAATTTCGGCAGCCAGTGAGACTGTAGAGAGCCTCCAGCCCTGGCTCCCAAGGGCAACACATTTTTGAGTGAAAAAGTTCAAGGGGCTTAGTGTTGTAAGACTTCCCAGAAGAATCCCATTTGGTGGGGGGTTGTTTATTGGAAGGAATCTTTGGGGTTGACAAAGCACAGGCTTCTCACAAGGAATCAGCAGGGAAACCTAAGGGAACACATCTGTGAGTGCCAAGTCTGGCAAAAGTCTATGAGTAGGGTGAGCACTTGATCATCTGGTTTGTGTTGGGTGGTTTCAACTTGACCTGGACTTTTCTTTCAGTCTTAAGAATGTCATCATTAGAAGGATAAATTAGGTCATTAAATTAACAGTAAGCATTGTCTGACCAATGGAGAAATGTGGGAGAGAAACCAGGAATGAGAGATGAGGAAAGAGTGAACCTCGGCTGATACCGTCATGGCTCAACATGATCCTGTGGGCAGGAACAGCACAGATTAAAGCAGACATAGACTAAAGAGAGAAAGACCAGGAAGGAAGCTGTTGGGCTCATTATTTTGTAAAATTTCTGATCAAGATGATTTCTGTAGAAGTTGAAACTTAGGAGCAAACAACAACAACAACAGTAGCTATCATTGAACTAGTGCCCACAAAATTCCAGGCACTTTGCTAAGAGGCTAGACTCTAATCAGATTTCATCCTTACAGCAGCAATGTGAGGGCAACAGAGCAGCCCCAGGTTAAGGACAAGAAACTCTAGAACCTAACGAGGTTTAATAACTGAATAAGAACACATGGCAATGAATAAAGCATTAAAAGAGCTCTGTCACTCGCTAGCTGGGAACACTTTTTCTAACAAAAAGCTGTGGAGCTAAAGGTAGGAAAGCAAGAAATGATTGTCCTTTTACTCCAAGGGCAAAAAGACTCTACCTTCATCAACATATATCAAGTTCCCACCATGTGTCCAGAAGACGCAAGATTCTCCAAGGATTACCACTAAAGTATAATACATATTTTCTTCACTAGCTATGGAAACTGTGTTCTATAGCTGGAGAGGAGAAATGATGTCAGAAGCACCCTAACATAGTAAAAAGCACAGGGAGTCTTGAGTTGGATGTTCTGAGACTGATGCCAGCTTTGCCTAGTACCTGTCACATGGTAGGGGCTATTAGTCACTTAGCTATTCAGACCCTCAGTTTCCTCATGTGTAAGCTGGAGCTGGAAATAAGGTCAAATGCATGAGACTGTGAAAATCAAATACGATAATGTAAAATTATCCTGGCACTGTAAAGGGATTTTCTAAAATAAGCTGTTCTTCTTGTGTGAAATATTTAGAGGAAATTAAGCAAGAGACATAAGTGTAGCGTGTGTCCAAGGAAAACTAACTTTCAAGAGTCCTTACAGTCTCTAGATCGCTTTATTGTCTCTCAGTGCCTAGCTATGCCATCTATTTCTGTGTGTGTGTACTTCCTTTCTCACTCTCTTTTTTAACTGCATTTGGCTATCCCCTTTAGCTGTTTCATAGGTCATTGCTCTTTGGGGCTGGATGCCATTTCTGCTCTTCTGTTTCGTTTTTATTCAACCATGTAATAATTTTTCTGTAGCTGGTGAGCTCACTCTGAAAAGAGGGCCAGCAAGTTGCAAATCTCTGGGTACTGGGTGGAAGTCACTTGCCTTGATTTAAATCCTCAATAATGTTTTCAATACTCAGTATTAACCAGGTTCATAAATATGTCAAATATAATGGCATCCTTTCTGTGTAAGCAGTGACATCCAATAAATTATGGAATTTGTGGATTGCCTGCAATTCTATACAAAGTATGAAAGACAGAAACAATTAGTAGTTTGGTTGTGTAAGTGCCTACAGTCATACACATATGTGTGTTTTAATAGTGTGGTCCTGAGAGGAAGTATTGCATTGCGTATAGCACACGTCTCTCCTATGACCTTAGAAACAATCACACCAGCTGATATAAAGTACTACTTCCCATAGTTTTTGTCTTCATAATAAAATTTTTGAAAAGATTTATTGGTTATTTTTATTTTAATTCACCAGTAATTTCATTAAGATAATAAACCCTGATGGTCTGTTTGCTTAGTTCTGCGAAAGCTCCTCTCTCCTTCAGTTCCTTTCCTTCTTAAGCTGAAGACATTTGTACATGTAAATGTCAAAAAGGTTGGAAAAAAAAAGGAAAGGTTGTGATAGAAGGAATAGGGTCTTTTCATGAAGGGGATAGGCAAGAAGAAAACAGTGGGTATACCACCCTCCATGGACTTTATGCAAATCAACCCCCCAGAGCTGCTTGCGCTTCTTAATAACAATTGCAAATTTCATAGAACAGCCATCTCCTGCCACGGACTGGCCTAAAAACTTAGCAAGCATTATTTGTTTTTATTCTTAGTAACACAAGGAAGTGAAGCAATTTGCTCAAGACCACGTGTCTAGTCATCAAGAGGACTGCTCAGTGCCTGGGTGAGTAATTTTGCCTAATGCTACAGGTTTTCATTAGACACTCCACTTGTCCACAGATTTAACTGAAATCCTAAGAGATAAAGGAAGGATTTTTATTTGCATGCATCTTACACTTTATCTTATTTCTATGCTGATTTAGACCTCGATGATGATGGATACTGCTTATTGAATGCTCTTACATCTCAACAATTCAAACACCTTCCATGATCCACAATGACCTGCTTAATCTGACCCCTGGCACATCTCAAATCATAGCCTCCGTCTATACTATACAAAAAATGGATATACATACTTTGCAATACCTTCCATCAAGAGATTAAGTAACTTTCCTGATCCCTTGAATCCAGTGGGCTGTTGTGACTACCAATAGAATTTGGTAGAAGTGACACTGTGCCTTCTGCAACAAGGCCCCTGTGCTTTAGGAGCCTTTAGTTTCTGCCCTTGCCCCCCTGAATAGTGCCTCCATGTGAAGAAGGCCAAGCTAGCCTATTAGAGACATAGCTTCACCAAGAACCAGTAGCAGCTGCCAAGACAAGGCCATCTTAGACCATCCAACTCTATCCAGACCAGCAGAACAACTGCAGCTCTGAGAGATGCTAAGTTTTCAGTGGTTTATTAGGCAGCAATACATAACTGAAATACCCTTTCACCATCCTGACTTTAGGCTCCAGGTTTTCTGGTCTTCTGTAAGGCTGTGGAACATGCCATTGACTTTTCCACCCTCAGACTTTGCATATATTGTTCCTTACGCATAAAATATGTTTCTCTTTCCACCTGTCAAATGGTTTTAACTCCCTTTTGTCATTTAGGCCACTAGCTTAAAATTCACATGTGGAGAGAATTCTTTACCGAGCATCCATATACTCCAGATTTCTTATTCTTCATACCAGCCCTTGCTTACTTTTTCATTGTGCATATTAAAAACGGCAATTAATTTATTTGTTTTTGTTATTGCCTATTTTCACCTTATCCAGATGTAAGCACTATGAGAGTGGTTGGAGGCGATAATTACTCTGTTTTCCACTTCACTTTAGGAGAGTGCTGGGAAGAGGGTCCCACCCATATTTCTTTGGATCCTTGAATCATTTTTGTGCATACTTTCACTGACAGTGCTCTTATGTCCAACAGCCAGTACTTGCTTCTCTTTTCCGAGGGCTGTCCCAGGCTGCTGAAGCCCAGCTTGGATTGCCTGCATGAAAACACAGAGAGCTAAAGGCGGGAATTTGCATAGCCTTAGCCGTTCGCCGAGGAATGGAGTGATGACTATAAACATTCCAGCTCCCTTTTTCCTTGATCAGGTAAACACTCATGTGTGATCTATCTGTCTCCAGTGCTCACCTGGAGGACCTTCCTTGATGGTTTTCTTCATGGCATTTATAATAAGTGCATTGTACCCTTGATTGACTTTCTTCCTTGCCCTGGCCTACTTTTCCAGTTCTCTGGAGGTTTTTCCAGGAATACTTCTTAACAAACACCACTTTCACACAAATCCTTGTGTCAGACTCTACTTCTGTGGAAGCTACTCTAAGACAATGTGTTTCTGAAATAAACTCATTAAAGCAGTCCTTGATTTCCACACAATTGCTTTTCACATTGACACCCTTAAACCAATTTCACAATCAGAGCTCAGACACACTGCCTCAACACCATGTTTTGCAGTCATGTTTGTGTAATTATTGCAATGTTTTACTGCAATTTGGTGCAGTGTTATAAAGATGAGTGGGAAGTGGTAATAAATGAAAGTTCTGAGGGGTGGCTGGCAAGATGGCCAAACAGGAACAGCTCTGGTCAAAGCTCCCAGCAAGAAGGGAGTCTGCAGCTCTGATCTGCAGCTCCCACGCAGAAGGTGGGTTATTTCTACATTTCCAACTGAGGTACCTGGCTCATCCCATTGGAACTGGTTAGACAGTGGGTGCAGCCCACGGAAAGCAAGCCTAAGCAGGGTGGGGTGTTGCATCACCCAGGAAGCTCAAGGGGTCAGGGAACTTTCTCCCCTAGCCAAGAGAAGCCATGGGGGACTGTGCCATGAGGAATGGCGCATTCTGGCCCAGATACTATGTTTTTCCTCTGGTGTTTGCAACCCACAGACCAGAAGATTCCCTTGGGTGCCTACACCCCCAGGGCCCTGGGTTTCAAGCACAAACTGGGGAGCCATTTGGGCAGACATCAAGCTAGCTGCAGGAGTTTATTTTCATACCCCAGTAGCACCTGAAATGCCAGCATGACAGAACCATTTACTCCCCTGGGAAGGGGGCTGAAGCCAGGGAGCCAAGTGGTCTTGATCAGTGGATCCCACCACCAAGGAGCCCAGCAAGCTAAGGTCTGAAATTCTCCCTGCCAGCACAGTAGTTTGAAGTTGACTTGGGATGCTCAAGCTTGGTGGGATGAGGGTTATCTGCCATCACTGAGGCTTGAGTAGGCAGTCTTCCCCTCACAGTGCAAATGAAACCTCCAGAAAGTCTGAACTGAGCAGAGCCCACTGCAGCTCCACAAAGCCACAGCAGCCAGACTGCCTCTCTAGATTCCTCCTCTCTGGGCAGAGCACCTCTGAAAGAAAAGCAACAGTCCCAGTCAGGGATTTACAGATAAAACTCCCATCTCCCTAGGACAGAGCACCTGGGGAAAGGGGCAGCTGTGGGAGCAGCTTCAGCAGACTTAAACGTTCCTGCCTGCTGGCTCTGAAGAGAGCAGCAGATCTCCCAGAACAGTGCTCAAGCTCTGCTAAGGGACAGACTGCCTCCTCAAGTGGGTCCCTGACCCCCATGCCTCCTGACTGGGAGACACCTCCAAGCAGGAATCAACAGACACCTCATATAGGAGAACTCTAGCTGGCATCTGGCAGGTGCCCCTCTGGGATGAAGCTTCCAGAGGAAGGAACAGGCAGCAATCTTGGCTGTTCTGCTGCCTCTACTGGTGATAACCAGGCAAACAGGGTCTGGAGTGGACCTTCAGCAAACTCCAGCAGACCTTTAGCAGAGGTGCCTAACTGTTAGAAGGAAAACTAACAAACAGAAAGGAATAACATCAATATCAACAAAAAGGATGCCCTCCCAAAATCCTCATCCTAAGGTCACCAACATCAAAGACCAAAGGTAGATAAATTCATGAAGATGAGGAGAAACCAGTGCAAAAAGACTGAAAATTTCAAAAACCGGAATACCTCATCTCCTCCAAAGGATCACAACTCATCAGCAAGGGAACTGGATGGAGAATGAGTTTGATGAACTGACAGAAGTAGGCTTCAGAGGTGGGTAATAACAAACTCCACCGAGCTGAAAAGGCATGTTCTAACCCAATGCAAGGAAGCTAAAAACCTTGGAAAAATGGTTAGAAGAATTGTTAACTAGAATAACCAGGTTAGAAAAGAACATAAATGACCTAATAGAGATGAAAAACATAGCAAGAGAAATTCTTGAAGCATACACAAATATTAATAGCTGAACTGATCAAGCAGAAGAAGGGATATAAGAGATTGAAGATCAACTTAATGAAATAAAGCGTGAAGACAAGATTAGAGAAAAAAAATGAAAAGGAATAAACAAAGCCTCCAATAAATAAGGCACTATGTGAAAAGACGAAACTTAAATTTGCTTACTGTACTTGAAAATGACAGGGAGAATGGAACCAAGTTGGAAAACACTCCTCAGGATATTATCCAGGAGAACTTCCCCAACCTAGGAAGACAGGACCACATTCAAATTCAGGAAATACAGGGAACACTACAAAGCTACTGCTAGAGAAGAGCAACTCCAAGACACATAATCATCAGATTCACCAGGATTGAAATGAAGGAAAATATGCTAAGGGCAGCCAGAGAGAAAGGTCAGGTTACCCACAAAGGGAAGCCCATCAGACTAACAGTAGATCTCTCTGCAGAAACTCTACAAGTCAGAAGAGAGTGAGGGCCAATATTCAACATTGTTAAAGAAAAAAATTTTCAACCCAGAATTTCATATCCATCCAAACTAGTCTTCATAAGCAAAGGAGAAATAAAATCTTTTACAGACAAGCAAATGCTGAGGGATTTTGTCAACACCAGGCCTGTCTTATAAGAGCTCCTGAAGGAAACACTAAATATGGGAAGGAAAATATGGTACCAGTTGGTACCAGCCACTGCAAAAACATAACAAATTGTAAAGACCATCGACACTATGAAGAAACTGCATCAACTAACGGGCAAAATAACCAGCTAGCATCATAATGACAGGATCAACTTCACACATGACAATATTAACCTTAAATGTAAAAGGGCTAAATGCCCCAATTAAAAGACACAGACTGGCATAGTGGATAAAGAATCAGGACTCATCGGTGTACTGTATTCAGCAAACCCATCTCATGTACAAAGGCACACACAGGCTTAAAATAAAGGGAAGGAGGAAGAGTTACCAAGCAAATGGAAAGCTAAAAAAGCAGAGGTTGCAATTCTCGTCTCTGATAAAACAGACTTGAAACAAACAAAGATCAAAAAAGACAAAGAAGGGCATTACATAATGGTAAAGTGATCAATGCAAGAAGAAGAGCTAAATATATATGCACCCAATACAGGAACACCCAGATTCATAAAGCAAATTCTTAGAGACTGCAAAGAGACTCCCACACAATAATAGTGGGAGACTTTAACACCCTACTGGCAATATTAGACAGATAAATGAGACAGAAAATGAACAAGTATATTCAGGACTTGAACTCATCTCTGGACCATGCAGGCCTAATAGACATCTACAGAACTTTCCACTCCAAATTAACAGAATACACATTCTTCTGAGCACCACATCACACTTATTCTAAAATCAACCACATAATTGGAAGTAAAACACAGCAAATACAAAAGAATGGAAATCATAACAAACAGTCTCTCAGACCACAGTGCAATCAAATTAGAACTCAGGATTAGGAAACTCATTCAAAATCATATGACTAAATGGAAACTGAACAACCTGCTTCTGAATGACTACTGGGTAAATAACAAAATTAAGACAGAAACAAATAATTTCTTTGAAACCAATGAGAACAAAGACACAATGTACCAGAATCTCTGGGACACAGCTAAAGCAGTGTTTAGAGGGAAATTTATAGCACTAAATGCCTATAGGAGCAAGTGGGAAATATCTAAAATTGACACCATAATATCACAATCAAAAGAACTAAAGAAGCAAGAGCAAACAAATTCAAAAGCTAGCAGAAGACAAGAAATAACTAAGATCAGGACAGAACTGAAGAAAATAGAGACACAAAAACCTTTCAAAACATCCATGAATCCAGTAACTGGTTTTTTGTAAAGGTTAACAAAAATAGATAGACTGCTAGCCAGACTAAGAAAGAAGAAAAGAAAGAAGAATCAAATAGACACAATAAAAAATTATAAAGGGGATATCACCACTGATCCCACAGAAATACAGACTACCGTCAGAGAATACTATAAACACCTCTAAGCAAATAAACTAGAAAATCTAGAAGAAATGGATAAATTCCTAGATACATACACTCTCCCAAAACTAAGCCAGGAAGATGTCAAATCCCTGAATAAACCAATAAGAAGTTCTGAAATTGAGGCAGTAATTAACAGCCTACCAACAACAAAAAAAAAAAGCCCAGGACCAGACAGATTCACAGCCAGATTCTACCAGAGGTACAAAGAGGAGCTGGTACCATTCCTTCTAAAACCATTCCAAATAATAGAAAAAGAGGAACTCCTTCCTAACTCATTTTATGAGGCTAGCATCATCCTGATACCAAAACCTGGTAGAGACACAACAAAAAAAGAAAATTTCAGGCCAATATCCCTGATAAGCATCGATGCAAAAGTCTTTAATAAAATACTGGCAGACTGAATCCAGCAGCACATCCAAAAGCTTATCCACCACAATCAAGTCAGCTTCATCCCTGGGATGCAAGGCTGGTTCAACATGCGCAAATCAATAAATGTAATCCGTCACATAAATAGAACCAATGATAAAAACCACACGATTATCTCAATAGATGCATACAAAAAAGATCTTCTGTAAAATTCAACATGCTTCATGCTAAAAACTCTCAATTAACTAGATATTAATGGAACGTATCTCAAAATAACAAGAGGTATTTATGACAAACCTATAGTCAATATCATAGCGAACGGGCAAAAGCTGAAAGTATTCCCTTTTAAAACCAGAACGAGACAAGGATACCCTCTCTCACCACTCCTATTCAGCATAGTATTGGAAGTTCTGGCCAGGGCAGTCAGGCAAGAGAAAGAAATAAGGGATATTCAAATAGGAAGAGAGGAAGTCAAATTGTCTCTGTTTGCAGGTGACATGATTGTATATTTAGAAAACCCCATCGTCTCAGTCCAAAATCTCCTTAAGTTGATACACAACTTCAGCAAAGTCTCAGGATACAAAATCAATGTACAAAAATCACAAGCATTTCTACGTACCAATAATAGAGAGAGCACCAAATCATGAGTGAACTTCCATTCACAATTGCTGCAAACAGAATAAAATACCTAGAAATATAACTTACAAGGAATGTGAAGGATGCCTTCAAGGAGAAACACACACCATTGCTCAAAGAAATAAGAGAAGACACAAACAAATGGAAAAACATTCCATGCTCATGGATAGGAAGAATCAATATCATAAACATGGCCATACTGCCCAAAGTAATTTATAGATTCAATACTATTCCCATCAAGCTACCATTGACTTTCTTCACAGAATTAGTAAAAAAAAAAGTACTTTAAATTTCATATGGAACCAAAAAAGAGCCAATAGAGCCAAGACAATCCTAAGTAAAAAGAACAAAGCTGGAGGCATCACACTACCTGACTTCATACTATACTACAAAGCTGCAGTAACCAAAACAGCATAGTACTGGTACCAAAACAGAGATATAGACCAATGGAACAGAACAGAGGCCTCAGAAGTAATGCCACACATCTACAGCCATGTGGTCTTTGACAAACCTGACAAAACAAGCAAAGGCAGAAGGATTCCCTATTTAATAAATGGTGTTGGGAAAACTGGCTAGCCATATGCAGAAGACTGAAACTGGATCTCTTCCTTATGCCTTATACAAAAATTAACTCAAGATGAATTTCATAAATCTAAAACCTAAAATCTTAAAATACTCTAGAAGAAATCCTAGGCAATATCATTCAGGACACAGGCACAGGCAAAGACTTCATGACTAAAACACCAGGAACGATGGCAACAAAAGCCAAAATTGACAAATGGGATCTAATTAAACTAAGGAGCTTCTGCACAGCAAAAGAAACTATCATCAGAGTGAACAGGCAACCTACAGAATGGAAGAATGTTTTTGCAGTCTATCCATCTGACAAAGGACTAATATCCAGAATCTACATGAAACTTAAATTTATAAGAAAAAAAAATCAAAAAGTAGGTAAAGGATATGAACGGACACTTCTCAAAAGAAGACATTTCTGTGGCCAACAAACATATGAAAAAAAGCTCATCATCATTGGTCATTAGAGAAATGCAAATAAAAACCACAATGAGATACCATCTTAAGGCAGTTAGAATGGGGATCATTAAAAGGCCAGGAAACAACAGATGCTAGAGAGGGTGTGGAGAAATAGGAATGCTTTCACACTGTTGATGAGAGTGTAAATTAGTTCAACCATTGTGGAAGACAGTGTGGCAATTCCTCAAGGATCTAGAACAAGAAATACCATTTGACCCACCAATGTCATTACTGGAAATATACCCAAAGAATTACAAATCATTCTGCCATAAAGACACATGCACATATATGTTTATTGCAGCACTATTCACAATAGCAAAGCCTTGGAACCAACCCAAATGCCCATCAACAATAGACTGTATAAAGAAAATGTGGCACACATACACCATGAAATACAATGCAGCCATAAAAAAGATGAGTTCATGTCCTTTGCAGGGACATGGATGAAGCTGGAAACCATCATTCTCAGCAAACTAACACAGGAACAGATAAACAAACTCTGCATGTTCTCACTCATAAGTGGGAGTTGAACAATGAGAACACATGGACACAGGGAGGGGAACATCACACACCAGGGCCTGTTGAGGGATGGAGGGCTAGGGGAGGGATAGCATTAGGAGAAATACTTAATGTAGATGATGGGTTGATGGGTGCAGCAAACCACCATGGCACATGTATACTCATGTAATAAATCTGCACATTCTACAAATGTATCACAGAACTTAAACTATAAAAAAAAAAAGCTCATGCTAATGGTAAGCCAATTGAGACAAAGATAAATACCACTTGGTGTGCTGAAAGTGATGAATTGTTGGTAGTATCGGAAGGTTCCATGGACCTTCTGGCCATCTGGATTGTAAAGAACAAATACCAGATTAAGGCACACATAGGAAATTCATGAAACAGATAAACAGGGACTGTATTCATAGATGAGATTTACTGAAGAATCTGAAGAAGTCTTTAAAAGTAGGAAGATTACAAAAGTTGGCACCAAAAACCCTTCCAGACTTTCAAAGGCAGAGAAGTTTACAGAACCAGAGAGCAGTTCTTAGGAATGGGTTTGCCTTGTGCTCTTTTGTTGAGAGAAGAAACAGTCTCGTTCTCTCAAGACTCACCTGTTAGATATTTCAAGAAATCTTGTAAACTCTTATCAAAGTCACCCTCACAGTCTCATGCTGAATTATCTACTCAGTCTCTTGCAAAATCACTACCAGGAAGTCATCCTCCTGCATTTTAAAATAAATTTCTTCTGTTTACTAACGTCAATTTAAATAAGCTATGAAAAAAATAGGTTCCTTCGGCAAGAAATTGCACAAGAAAATGAATTCTACTTGCATTTAATGTTCAAGCCAATTTTTAATGTTTTAAATAATCATTTTTGCATAATTTAAACTTTTAGGAACACTTTTGGATTCCTTGGAACATAATCCTTCCATATCACATGTAAGGTTTTGGGTGCTTTCAATTTTGTTCATTTAGTTTTTATTTTCTTTCTTTAGGAATTAATGTGTTATGCATGGCAGAAAAAGCCATAGTCTGACAGAATGAGATATAAATCACAGCTCTATCTCTAATTATCCAACCTCGTAGGAGCTCATTTTTCTGAACCTCAGTTTATTTAACTGTAATAATCCTTTCCCTGTAGTCTGTGGTAAGGAATAAGTGAGGGAACTTAGATAAAGCATATAGGGCAGAGCTGGCATTCAGTGAATCTTAATTCTCTTTTCTGGGCTCCCCATCATAAATTTTAATTATTTTTCTGGACTCCCCATTCTTAGACAAGAAACATTTGTCTAAGAATTGGACTGTCTTGGCTTGAAGACAGTCTGAACTCTTCAGGCTGACACACAGAGCCTTACGTGATTTGACCTCCATGTATCCCAGCTCAACCGACTCCTGCTCTTCACCACAAGGCTTACCCTGTTCTAAAGGAGCGCAAGGAGCTGCTCACTCCTCCCCAGGACCCCATCGAGATGAGACATCTACCTAGACTCCTGGAGTCCTCAATTCCTCCACGCTGGGCAAAGTATTTGTCCTGTGCAATTGCCCACGCACCTGCGTCTCCCTCAACACAACACTTGTCTTAATTTTGTAAATCTCTTTAATGCCCATCTCCTTTTTTAGATAATAGTCTCCTCAAAGAGAAATACCATTTGACCCAGCAATCCCATCACTGGCTGTATACCCAATGGATTATAAATCATTCTACTATAAATCCTCATTTTACTATTCTAATAACCCTGTGACATAGAGATACATATTATCATTAGCCCCATTATACAGGTGGAAGAAACAAAAGAAAAAGGAAAGTTAAATGATTCTGCCACGATCAAATATCTACCAAGCAACAGAGTAAGTTCTATTATCTCCCTACTAGAACCCCATTGCTTGCCCCAGTAAGGAATGAGAGGCCTTCAGGCACTCAATAAAGGCAGACCGAACAAATTATTCCAATCCAGGGCAGAAAATGAGATCTGAGCAGGGATATAAATAGACTTAGATTAAAATTCACACTGCCATAGTTTACTAAGAAAAAGGCAAAGAGCTAGCAAATAAAATCCAGAGTTTAGGAGAACCTCCTAGCTCCAGTTTCATCAGTTGATTCTGAAGCAATGGGGCATGCACCTGAATCCATTGTCTAGGTGACTTGCCCCTTGTAAATCCTCAGTGATTTCATCTATTAAAGAAGAGTAATGAATGAACTCTGAAGCCCTTCCAAGATGAAATGTTTATGTGCTATGATTCTAACAGAGGAATCCGACTTCAGGAACTTGCATTTGCTGTCTCTCTGCCTATCAATGGTCACCTCCTCATCATTTCTGTCTCAACAAAAATGTCAATACAGAGTAGTGGTTAATAGCATCAACTTTGAAAACTCAGTGTTGTAACTTTCAAGCATTGTAGTCTTTGATGGGTTACTTAACAGTACATCACTTCTGCATATCTATCTCTACTACTACAGAAAGGGCTACCATATTATTGGTTTATTGCCTAGTGCCTAGAGTCTCATATCCTATAGTTGTGGCCATGGGAGGAAAATGGAAATTGTTTGCAGTTTTATTTTTATTTTTTCAAGACAGAGTCTTGCTCTGTCACCCAGGCTGGAGTGATGTGATCTCGGCTCACTGCAACCTCCACCTCCTGAGTTCAAGCAATTCTCCTGCCTCCTGAGTAGCTGAGAATACAGGCACCCATCACCGCACCTGATTAACTTTTGTATTTTTAGTAGAGACAGGGTTTCACCATGTTGGCCAGGCTGATCTTGAACTTCTGACCTTGTGATCCACCTGGCTTGGCCTCCCAAAGTGCTAGGATTACAGTGGTGAGCCACCGTGCCCAGCCTGTTTCCAGATTTTTACCAAGTTAGGGCACATTGTCATTTAAAACAATCTAGTCCCCAAAATAAAAACTAATACTAAATATAGCTAAAGATGTAATGAAAAATAGATATAGAGACACAGCTATAGGGACTCAGAGGTAATTTTCTCAACACTATCTCCAACACATGAGTCAATTATTGAGTGAGACAGCTACCGTAAGTGTAGATGACTGATCATCCATACAGTGTTATGTTCAAGTCTAATTTGGATTAATGCAAATAATGAGACAAACATAATATTTCTACAAACTATGGTTGAAAAATGTTGGCTAGATACAGAGGTCAAGTCCATGTAGTATCAAAACAAAAAAAAAACTGGCAAAAATCAAAATGTTCTGTTCCAGTTCATTAAAGGAAAAACATAGGGAAATATTAAAAGTAAGATTTTGTAAGTAAACTTTAGTTTCCCTTTAATTTTCTTGCTTGGTATTTGACATTAGATGGAGCCTGGTCCAATGTGCATACCCAAAGACTTTCAAACATAAAATTCACATTTTCCGCTGATTTACAGTAAGTGAAATGATCTTTACCCAGTCAGTTAATTTAGGTCTCTCTTCAGCTTCTCAGGAAAATGAAACAGGTTAAGAAGATGAAGAGGATCAGAAATAGGAGGCTAAAAAAGATAAAGAAGAGAGGAAGAGGATGAAAGAGAAGAAAATTAACCTCTGAATTAAAGCTTACAGTTTTAATGATAGACAAAATGTCAGAATCTTTTGTCTTCAAAATGGATAAAGCCAGAAAAACACATCCTTAGGATGTATGGAAAACTTTACACATTCCCCAACATACACAAATATATAAATATTTACCTGTCAAGGTATGATATACGTGGCATTATGTTAAGATACAGAGAGTATTTTCTAAATAAAGCCTATAAAGGATTATCAAAGCAATATACAAGTTGGGTATCCCTTATTTGAAATGCTTAGCACTATAAATGTTTTGAATTTGAGATTTTTTTCTTTTGTATGTTGAAATATTTGCTCTATTCTTACATTTGTTCAGCATCCTTAATCCAAAAATCCTAAATTTGAAATGCTCCAGTGAGCATTTCCTTTGAGTGTCATGTCAACATTCAAAACATTTCAGATTTTGGAATGCTCCAGATTTCATATCTTTGGATTTGGGTTGCTTAACCTGAAATATGATTATTAATACTCTGTGTGTATGTGTGTGTGTGTGTATGTGTATGTGTATGTGTGTCTAAGTTGATAGACAAATGGAACCTTAAATTTGGTGAGGCAAATAAATACCTACCATCTCTTAATTTTCAGAGACTTTTAGAATCATGGAATGTGCCATCTTGAGGTCAAAGTAATCATTTTAGTATTAGAGACTTGAAGCCCAGGGAGAAAAGCTCTGCATTCGGAGAGGCACAAATAGCTGGATCTTCACCAAGGGTCTCTATTTTACTTTGTCCTGTAGAGTTGCTGCTGAGAAGGGGCTGTCAGTTTCCCAATTCCCCTACACCCAGGTGAGGACATGTGATCACTCTTATCGATGAACTTCTAAGAGAAACCACAGGTGTCCACCACAGGCATCTCAGTTGCCTGAACCATCTTGGGTTTAAAAGTAACTGTGCTCTCTCCAATCTCCCTTCCCCAACCCTCTGACTGGATATAGAAAATCCTGAAGTTCTTCAGGATGGTGATGCCACAAGATGGAAAAATCCTGTGTCCCTAAATTACCAGGTGGAAAAATGTCCATATTTAACCAAGAATGATTATATTGAACTTTCTTTGTGGCCAAGAAATAAAGTTTGTGATACCCACTGAAAAATTGGGGATTTTGCTTGCTTCCATGGCTAGTGTTCCAACAAGTAGCACAGGTCTCTAAATCCAAGACTACAGACGAGATTTCCTAATCACCCATCCAGAATTTATTTCATTATTCAGATAGGTCTGTAGAGTCCAAACATTCTTGCGCTTCTGGATGCAGTCCAGATTCTTTTACTGGCTGTATCTTTTACCTCCTTATCCCAAGAACCTAGCACAATGCCGCACACATAGTAGACACTCAATAAACACTGGTCAAGTGAAATGTCATCAGTTACTTAACTGTAAAAAGGGAACCATAACTTTTTAAATACTTGAAATTATGATACTGAATTGTAAGATTTTCTGAGTTCTTAATGCTTTGAAATCTGTAAAATCTCTAGTTCAATAAATTCTCTATAGTGTCATTCTTTGATATGTTTTCAGTTTGGCTCTGACATGATAAAATTTCAATTGTATATTTTTTTCTAATATTTATCTATATTTGGTGTTGTATGAACTATCTGGTTATAGTCTGAATTGAGAGAAAACATGCCTTTCCATGATTTACCAACGCAAATCAAAGAAGCTAATGTTTATTAAGGAATTGATAAGAAACAGCTAAGCAAATTGCATGATTGAGTCCAGGCATTCTGTTTAGCATATTATATATGTCTGCTCATTTTAACAATGACCCTGTTGTTTTTATTTCATAGGTAAGAAAACATATTTAAAGAGAGTAAGTAACTTGTCCTGTTGTTTTTATTTCATAAGTAAGAAAACATATTTAGAGAGAGTAAGTAACTTGTCCAATGCCAAATACCTAGTAAATAGTAGAGTCGGAATAAGAATAGAGGTCTCTCTGATTTAGCAGTATCTGATTCGGGTTTCTAATTCTCCAGGTTCAGCCACCCAGTTGCATGCAACAAAGAAAGACTTTGGCCAACTATACAAAAAGGAAATCTATTAGGATTAAGATTAATGTAAGAGAACAAACCTACAAACACTGAATTAAAATGGAATAAGAATCAAAGCAGTTCCTGGAATTCAGGGACAGTCTCTTCTTCAGAGGGCATTTGGAATGGGGACACATCAACTTCATCTGTTTTCAGGGTTTGTGTAACTCCACTCAAGAGATATATTCAATGGCAAAAGACTCTGGCCTCATTCAAGTCACCTGCCCACCACTTGGCTAGGAGAGAGTGGGGCACCACGAGTGATAATCCTACCAAAACTCTAGTCAATGGAGTGAGGTAGTCCCCAAAGTAAAACAAGAGTACATTGCTAGAAATAGGGGGAATGGACACTGGAAACGCTAAAAAAGAGATGTTCACTACAGCAGGGTGCAAGAGGAACATATGACCTGTCCCAAAACTACCAAAAGCTACAGCGCCAACAAAACTTCAAAAGATCCATTTTTATTTCCTCCCTTTACTCAGCCAAGCTCCAAGTCAAATCCCTCCCATAGTTAAGAGGCTAGGTACTGCCTTGACTCTAGACTAGAATCTTGTTATTTACTGTATTAGTCTATTCTCATGCTGCTAATAATGTCATACCCAAGACTGGTAATTTATAAAGGAAAGAGGTTTAATTGACTTACAGTTCCACATGGCTGGGGAGGCCTCACAATCACAGTAGATGGTGAAGGAAGAGCAAAGAGGTGTCTTACATGGCAGCAGGCAAGAGAGCTTGTGCAGGGGAGCTCCCCTTTATAAAAACCATCAGATCTCATGACACTTATTCACTATCATGAGAAGAGCATGAGAAAGACCCACCCCCATGATTCAATTACCTCCCACCAGGTCCCGCCCATCACATAGAAATTATTACAATTAAAGGTGAGATTTGAGTGGGAACAGAGCCAGACCATATCACTCATGTACTAGCTTTGTTTGGGCAAACTACACCTTTAAAAATTCCAGTTTTTCACCAGTGGAAAGGACTAGTATCTATCCCTTATATACCTGGATTATAGGGTTGCTGTGAGAGTTCAATCCAGTAATGCAAAGAGCTTGTTGCACAGCATCTAAAATATCTAAAGAATTCAATAAATATTATCTATTACTACTATTACTAAACTACCAGGATGCAATTCTTGTCCTTCCTCCAAACATAGAACATCTGTGGGCAAAAGTCATGGTTTTCAAATGTCAGTCCATGGTCAAGTACTCAACAATCTGCAACAAAATGAGAAAAAAAAATGAGTTAAATTATTTATGAAGATAAATATATTCACTTTTTAAAATGTTAATATCTTTATAAATTCATAGTGATAAAATAATTGTTTGGGGATTTTTAAAAGTGTATGTATGTATTTTCAATTGCCAGATTTAAAGGTCTTCACCGTTATTCTTCCCATAAGTTGTTTTCATAATTTTACTGGGTCATGGATCTTGAGGTTGAGAAGCCCTTGCACATGTCACTTTATCAGCAGCCATTCCAGATGCTTCCCCCATGGCGTCCCTTGTATTGGAGGAGTCCTTAGTCCCTGTCCCCTTGTTCTCTATCCCCAACTTCATTTTTCTCTGAAGCATTATTTCTCTGTGAAATTACACTTTTATTTATTTATGTATTTATTGTATGTCTTCCTTGTCTTCTCTTTTAGAATGTGAGTTCTAGGAACAATTATTAAAATCAGTATCTTCAGCTCTTAGCATAGTCCCTGACACATGTTAGTATGTTAGCCCATAAAAACAAAGATTTTAGAATACATGAATGAATGAATAATGCAGAATTCTGTAGCTGGAAAAGCCTGATCTTTAGAACCAGATAGAGTTCATGTAAAAAAACAGCTCTGCCATCGTTCTCGTCTCCAATATGGCCATAAGGATTACTGTGAGCGTTAAATGAGATAGTGAAAGCAAATCCCTGCAAATGATAATCTCCCCTGAAATGCTATGTCTCTGGCCCTGGCTTGACTTTAGTGTTGTACCAAAATCTTTTTTCAAGTTTAATGTCCTATTTCTTCTGCAGGGAAGAAAAAAATAATACCTTTCTCTCAGCCATCACGAGTCACAGCTGAGACCCTTACAACAAAAGAGAGATTAATTTTTAAAAAGCATAGAAAATTTATTTATCCAAGTTTCACATGACACAGGAGCCTTCAAAATGGAGACCCAAAGACTTATGCTTAGGTTCCATGAAGAATAGACAATCATGTAGAAATGTGATTGGACAAAAATGGTATGATCTAATGGTAATAAATGGGGAGAAACTCAGCAAGGTCTTTCTGTTCAAATTTTTCTTGGCCTCTCTGAGCAGCATTCCTTCATCCTGGGGATGGGCCAGAAGCCTTTGGAATGAGGGTCTTATGATCTACTTTCAGACAAGGTAGATCAGGGAATTCCTTGATGACCACGCTTCACATAAAAAGGCTGGGGAAGGTCAGAGTGACCTTTTTACGCATGAGGGTTTCTCAACTGCCGAGGGATCAGGAGGTATCATGCTCTGAGCCCCAACACCTCAAAACCAGATGCCACAGGGAACACATTCCTACACTCCTCTCTCATCCTGCTGCACCAACAAACACAGCCTGGATCAGAGATGGTGCCTCATTAGCACAGGTGTAGGCTGCACCCATCCACCAGTCGCAGGCATACAGAAGGACATATAGTCTCCCTTGCAGAGACCCTGCTTGTCTTATTCCCTGCTGAGCTCCAAGGCCAAATGCAATGGCTGGCACACTGCAACTACCCTGCCATCATTGGCCAAACAAATGAATCCGAGTGGCTGGGGCTGATAAGAGCAGGCAAGACCTGAAGACAGGAACACAAAAAATTGCACAAACTTGCTCAGAAGGTCAGTTTGCTTCTCCTGGGAGGGCAGAGCCTTCACCTTCCCAGTCCTGCTGTAGGAATGTTTGACTGTTCTCCTCTCTTATCTGCTTTCCATTCAGGTCCCAGGACAGATATGTAGTGTGGTATGGTGGATAGAGACCTGGCATTTCAGACAAGAGACTCAATTTAGCCTTCCTGTGACTCCCTTTCCTTATTTGCAAAGCGGATATAACAAAAGAATCCCTATATAGGGGGATCCTTCAGAGGGATAAATGTTATGTACTCTGCATAGTGTGGAGCAGAGTAACTGTGCCTGGAATAGAGGCTGCCCTTACTAAGGATGGAAACTGAGTTTATGAGTCCAGGCACAGCTGGGTCCTGGGAAACTTTTCTTCATCTTTCTGTCTTCACTTTCCACATCTGAAAAAGAAAAGATGGTGATGAACCAGATCCAGTTCTGGAAGTCTTTGAGCCCCTGGGATATATAAGTTCTTGGGGGTTGACTGGTTTTTTCCTTTTTTTCTTCCTCTTTTTTTTATTGTACTTTAAATTCTGGGGTACATGTGCAGATCATGCAAGATTATTCATGGCAAGGTGGTTTGCTGCCACTATCCCCCCATCACCTATATCTGACATTTTTCCCCAAGTTATCCCTCCCCACCCTCTCTCCCACTATCCCTCCCATAGCTCCTCACAATGGACCTCAGTGTGTGATGCTCCCCTCTTTGTGTCCAGGTGTTATTGTACAACACCCACCCATGAATGAGAACATGTGGTGTTTGATTTTCTGTTCCTGTGTCAGTTTGCTGAGAATGATGCTTTCCAAGTTTATCCATGTCCCTACAAAGGACACGAACTCATCGTTTTTTATGGATGCATAGTATTCCATGGTATATATGTGGCACATTTTCTTTGTCCAGTCTATTGTTGATGGACATTTGGGTTGGTTTCAGGTCTTTGCTATTGTGAACATTGCCACAATGAACATGCACGTGTATGTGTCTTTATAATAGAATGATTTATAGTTCTTTGGGTATATACCCAGTAATGGTATTGCTGGGTCAAATGGAATTTCTATTTCTAGATCCTTGAGGAATTGCCACACTATCTTCCACAATGGTTGAACTAATTTACACTCCCACCAACAGTGTAAAAAATGATCCTATTTCTCCACATCCTCTCCAGCATCTGTTGTCTCCAGATTTTTTAATGATCACCATTCTAACTGGCATGAGACAGTATCTCAATGTAGTTTTGATTTGCATTTCTCTAATGACCAGTGATGATGAGCATTTTTTCATGTTTGTTGGCTTCATATATGTTTTCTTTTGAAAAGTGTCTGTTCATATCCTTTGCCTATTTTTGGATGGGTTTTTTTTTTCTTTTAAATCTGTTTCAGTTCTTTGTAGATTCTGGATATTAGCCCTTTGTCAGATGGGTAGATTGCAAAAATGTTTTCCCATTCTGTTGGTTGCCGGTTAGCTGTAATGATTGTTTCTTTTGCTGTACGGAATCTCTGAAGTTTAATTAGATCCGATTTGTCTATTTTGGCTTTTATTGCCATTGCTTTTGGTGTTTTAGTCATGAAGTCCTTGTCTATGCCTATGTCCTTAATGGTTTTGCCTAGGTTTTCTTCTAGGTTTTTTATGGGGTTGATTGATTTTTATGATCAATCATACTTAGGATATTCCCAACAGTCAAAGCTCCAGGATTACTGGAGAGAGATTATTGTCTCAGTAACTTGCAAAGTGGGAAAAAAGAAGGAAGACAGGAAGGAGAGAGGAACAAAAAAAAAAGGAAGAGAATAAAGGAGAAAGGAAGAAAGGAAAGGAGACTCCAGCTCTACCCAGTTGGTCCTATGAAGTTGATTTGTACCCTTTGACCATACCTGGAAACCTACCCTGGGGAAATAGATAGACAACAGAGATAGAGAGAGAGAGACAGAGAGAGATATTCAAAAGATTTTAAATTCAAAAACGTTCATGCCTTATTTAAAAGAGTAGAGAAGAAAAAATACCCCAAATATCCAACAGTTATGCTCGGGTAGGTAAAATTGTGGCGAAACTCCTCTACAGAATTGTAATAGCAATTTGAATGGCATGCCTCAGGATTATACAACAACATTATAAATGCTTATATTATAGTGTTACATTTTAAAAAGCAGGCTATAAAATCCAAGAAATAGTATAGTAATGAACTTCATTTCTTTCTGGTTTTTTACATTTTCCAAATGTCCTTTAACATGTTTTATAATTTTATAATTTTTTTTAATTTTCTAACTTTATATACAAATATGTAATAAATATACAATAATTTTGATATATTAAATATATTATGATAAATATATCTGTAAATATATCTCTTTCTCTATCTTTTCTTTCTTTCTTTCTTTCTCTCTCTCTCTCTTTCTTTCTTTCTCTTTTTACCAGAAACCAGTTTAGGCCATTAAGCATGGTGCCCACTCAAGTCAAGAGTTTAGCTTAGTCTTAGCTATGCCCAGATTAATCCTTTTTTTTCTTTTTTAAACATTACATGAGAGCCATGTTAGAGACACCAACATTCTTGCAATGGAGGAGAGGAGAATGATTCTTTATTGCCTGGAGATTCTAGCCCCATTCATCACCCAGTACAGACACACATCGCTGAGAGACAGAGAGGAGCCCTGCAGAGCAAGCAACAAATGGCCAACTAATCAACTGTCTTGAAGATGACTGCTCAAATTAGAGACAAATCGATCCAGCTAGCTTTATGCAACTACTTGCCTAGAATTCCCCTCAACTAAGATTGTTTGGTTTGCTCAGATGCCCTGCTGCTTTAGAGAGTGAATGACTTACTCTCTGCTTCACTCTGTAATGCACAGACCCAGTTGCTGTGGGTTTTCTTTAGACTTGTGACTTAATTCAAATGAAGGCAGAGGTTGGGAAGCTGTTAAAGATTAAAAATTTGATCTAATTTTTTAATGGTACAACTAGCTTTTAATTTAAGATTAGAAAAAAAACAAAAGAAGGAAAGAAAAAAGCTGTATCATCAATCTGTGCAGATGTCAGTTACTGTTTGGTTAATGCTTGCTTTTTATTGCACCTAAAACTCTTAAGATGTATTTTGAAATTATTTACCCTCCTTTGTAATTAGAGTTAGCAAGACCAACCGTTCTTTAAATATCTGTCACCATTTGGAAGTCTTCTTCCCTTGTGAAACCTACAATTATAACTTTTACTGGATAATACTGCTAAGTTTATTTTAGATGAAAAAGTTTTTGTCTCTTCGGCCATAATCACTGAAAATAGGCTGTCAGAATGCATGAGACTACCAGGATGAAAGAAGAAAGGCTGGGCACATCTGCTCTTCTTATGATTCAAGTTCAGTGTGAACACAGCTCTTCAGTGCAAGGAGAAAGCTTTGCCACTCACAAGTAATCAGGTGTCATGGGTTGAATGTGGTCTGCCAGAAAGATATGTCCATGTCCTAACTCTGGGAACTGTGAATGTCACCTGATCTGGAAAAGGGTTTTTTGCAAATGTGATTAAGTAAAGAATCTTAGGATTAGATCATGCTGGATTATCTAGGTGGTCCTAAATTCAGTGACAAATATCTTTATAAGAGACACCTAGACAAGAGACATAGAGACATGTCAAGACGGGGTGGAGACTGGGGTGAAGTAACCACAAGTCAAGGAATGCCCAGGGCCCCCAGAAGCTAGAAGAGCCTAGGTGAGTCTTTCCTTGTTAGGCTTCCAAGGAAGCATGGCCCTGGTAATGCCTTGATTTAGACTTCTGGGCTCCAGAACGATGAGGCAATAGATTTCTGTTGCTTTAAGCCACTCAGGCTGTGGTAATTTGCTACAGCAGCCTTGGGAAAGTAATGTAACAACTTTGTGATCCTGGGCGCATTACTTCCTTTCCCTGGCCCACTTATTTTTCTACTGACTTTTTTTAGAAAGCTGTATTTTTAATTCAGCTTTATTTAAATTACATGTATTTGTGATGTACACATAAAGGTGATAACACTTCCCTGTTGGGTTGTAATGAGGATTAAACCTAATATAAGAAACCCAGTGCTTAGTTGATGTTCAATAAACAGAAGTTGAAATTATGTTGTTGTTGTTGTTAATAGTATCAAGTTCGTGAAAATTAAAAACAAGCAATAATCAGAGACCCAAGTCTGGGAGACTCAGTTCTTCTCACAAGATATGCTATAAGAGGTTGAACTGTTTTAATATCCCTGTGATGGACAAAGTTTAAAATCTTAAAAGTTTGCATTCAGGGAATTTTTAAATGACCTCCATCTATACTGAGATACATGCTAAAAGCTAAGCTTAGTAAATATTAAACTAAAAAAAGCAGTCAAGGAAACAGGTATAATTAAACTGGTGTTACAGTCTATTAACCCCCTTCATAGGAACAAAACAATGGGCTTTCCATGAAAGAAACTCAATGTGAACCACTGTCTGAAAAATCTTGTGAGAATGGAGTCTAATGTGGTTAGCCAGTCATCTTTCTCATCTCAAAAAAAACCTAGTCTGGTTAAGATCAATGGACTCTCAATTTCAGGAAGAAATCCAATCTCTCTTTCTTGCTTGCATGTCCCCTCAAAGTATTCCTTCATCCTTTTATTGCAATTATTAGCGTCTATTTTCACTTCACTCATTTCTGCCACAGCCATCCTAGTCCAGGCTCCCAAAAACTCTCTTGTGAATGATGGTTGCTGTCTCCTTACAGCCCCCATTCTTCTTACGTGTGCACCTCTGTAGACCATTTGCATGCAGCAGCCAGAGCGAATAAACTTTTAAAAACATAATCACTCCATGCCAGCTCAAAGCCCCCCATGGCTTCCCATAACACTTAGAACAAAATCCAAGTGTCTCACCCCAGACTCTAAAGCCAATATTATATGTATCTATTCTCTGCCTCTCCCCTGGGCAGTCACACTGGTTTTCTTTCTGCTCCCCAAATTCTTCTATTTCATTTCCTCCTTTGGGACTTTCCTGCAGTTACTGTCCCTGCCTGCAAGGCAATTTCTTCCCTTTACTGTGACTAGCTCCCTCAGAAAGGCTATCTTTGACCATCGACTTCTTGCAATCCCATCACTCGGTTTAATTTTCTTCTTAGCATTTATCGCCATCCAAATCACTGTTTATTCATTTGTTTATTTGATTTGTCTAACTTCTGATGTAGAATATGAACTTCTTGAGAACAGAGACTCTGCCCATCTTGTTCACTGCTGTATCTGTGCTGCTTTGAAGAGTATCTGGCTCGTATAAAGATATAAAGTGAGGCCGGGAGCAGTGGCTCATGCCTGTAATCCCAGCACTTTGGGATCCTGAGGTGGGTGGATCACCTGAGGTCAGGAGTTCAACACCAGCCTGGTCAAAATGGTGAAACTCCATCTCTACTAAAAATACAAAAAATTAGCTGAGCATTGTGGTGGGCATCTGTAATCGCAGCTACTTGGGAGGCTGAGGCAGGAGAATCAGTTGAACCAGGGAGGCAGAGGTTGCAGTGAGCTGAGATCCCGCCATTGCACTCCAGCTTGAGCAACAAGAGTGAAAGTCCATCTCAAAAAAAAAAAAAGATATAAAGTAACCTAAAATGTTTATTGAACATTCAAGCAGTAGCAGCAAACAGCAAGAAGGAGCTCAGAAGTGATTTGTCAGAAGGAATGCCAAAGCTTTTTCCATCATACCAACTTTTTCTAAACTTCAGTGATCACATTCACATACCACATCCACATATTATATACCACAACATACCACCAAACCACATACACCATACTATGATGTATGCAGCAGTTTTCTATGAATCCACTCAGATTTTCTCCAAATACATTCATCTTACAATTTTTATCTCATAAGTTTTATGTGATGGCTGTATTTTTCTACTAACTTTTTTTAGAAAGCTTTATTTTTAATTTAGCTTTATTTAAATTATATATATTTGTGATGTACACACGATGCTTTGAAATAAATATACCCTGTGGAATGACTAAATTGATCTAGATACAGCATACATTACCTCACATACTTATAATTTTCTGCAGTTCCTTAGCAAATTTTAAACATACAATACATTGTTATTAGCTAAGTCACCATGTCATACATGAAATCTATTGTAAAATTGCTTTATTGAGATGTAATTACATGCCATATATTCAATTCACCCACTTAAAGTGTGCAATTAAGTGGTTTTTATTTGTTCACAGATATGCACAACCATTATTACAGTAATTTGGGGACATTTTAATCACTATTCATTCACTTTTTTTTTTTAAGACAGAATCTCACTCTGTTGCCCAGGCTGGAGTGCAGTGGTGCAATCTCGGCTCACTGCAACCTCCGCCTGCCAGGTTCAAGCAATTCTCCTGCCTCAGCCTCCCAAGTAGCTGGGACTGCAGCACACGCCACCAAGCCCAGGCAATTTTTTGTATATTTAGTAGAGACGGGGTTTCACCATGCTGGTCAGGCTGTTCTTGAACTCCTGACCTCATGATCTGCCCACCTCAGCCTCCCAAAGTACTTGGATTACAGGTGTGAGCCACTGTGCCCAGCCTCATTTACTTTTAAAAGTGCTCATCTACATTCTCTCTGTGGCTAGCTTGCTGACCAACAGGATAGAAAGTACCTTCCCTTTGGAAAGAACAAGGTAGGGGTGGTTCGGCTTCCCATAATGTGTCAGGCCTATGGTTTGGGAATACAGGAATGAGTTAGAAAGGGTAAGGGCCTATGAAGCAACACTATAGGGCTCTGTGGTTTGTGGAGAAGCCTGGGGTCAGGAAAGAAGCCAAGAGCAAAATCTTTGGTTTGAGGTATTCAGGGTACAGATCATGGTAGAAAAGAAGAAAAAGAGAGAGAAAAGTCTTAGAAGGCATTAGACATTGGGACTCAAGACTGAGAGGAGGGCTTTTCTTAGGGGTGCAGGGGAGGGTATCAATTTGGGGAAGACACTTGTAGCAACGGGGAGTAGAGTACTTACATTAGATCAGACAAGCCTCCCTGCTCATTCACACTCTGCCTGGTTAGCCCTTAGGAGTTAAGGGTCCATTCAATCCTTCAAGTGCATTTTTTCACTCTCCTTATCCTGCAGAAGGTAGCTGCTCAGTGACACTGCTGCATTCTTAGGAAACCAGAATCCAGACCCTAGCTGCCTTCTTCACCATTCTTGGTGTCACCCCGTGAAGGTCTAGCAAAACCTACAGAAAGGACCCTAGTAGCTCCGTTAAGGCTATCAAAACTTCACAAGACAAAAATAGTATACCCAAACTTTAGATGTGAAATATTGATAGAAATGTCATGATTTCTGCATTGGCATCATTTGGACAAAAGCATGCTTGCTGAGAGATCAAGCCCTCTTTGCGTTGCAGGAAGCAATGTGATAAACATCACATAAATATAGTGTTGGCACATGGAGCTTTCATTTCTATTCTTCTGACACCAGACAGTCTGTTGCCATGGAAATTATTCCGTCACTGCACAAAAACAGCCTTCCTTCCAGAGATGCAGAACCACCAAACATGCCTGCATTTGACAATCAAATCTGGCCAAATGTTATCCTTCTACTCCATGTAGAGCATGCTTCTCCCATCCCTGACATTGGGTCTTCTAGCCTCATGATCAAGAATTTTGTTACATTAAGGAAGTCTTTTAAAAAGAGTACCTTCTCCTTTGCTGATGAAAGCATCTCCCTCTGTCTTGTGTCCTCCCAGCCATCAAAGGGAAGTGTGGTGCTTCATTTGCTTCAAAGAACTCAGCACCTGCCAAAGATCTGTCTATCCTGCCTCTGAATCTTGGGGAACACGCTTTTGAGGTGTTTCAGAGCTGTCTCTCTATTAAGAAGGCATCTGGTTCTGTCCTAAAAATATTTATTTGACATATATTGAGCAAGACTACTAGTTCCCAGGCATCTTTTTTTGAGGTATCTTAGAACACACAAAAAATGAACTCAGCTTAGCACTTACTTCAATGTCTTCAGTAACATATATATATATATATATATATATATATATATATATATTTTAAACCATGCTCCAGTCAACAAACTGCTATCTCTAGGCTTTCTGATTAGGTCTCATAAGACCCCAGAGGTAGGTAATGCTGCTTTTTGTACCACTTACTCAGTGAGCCTCAGAAACATCAAACCAGTATCCTCTGATTCCAAAGTCCTTGCTCATAGCAAATCACATATCCTCAGAGAACCACACTGCCTGACAGAATAGGATCAATGACAGAGGAGAACAAAACAAGGTGGCTTTGGGGATGTGTTATAAATGAGGAAAAATAAATCACATGTTTTAAGAAAATCATGGGGGAGGCAGTATTTGATGAATGGGAGGTTTGAAAGTAGAAATCAGGAGATAGATTCCTAGCCAGAGGGAACAATTACAAGTTTCTCCAAGTTTGGCTTCTCTGATACAAAGTAAGGGAGAAGTCTATCCAAAGCACTTGCCCACATTCTGTCCACTCATGCTTTAAATTCATATTGTGAAGATTAAATGAGTTAATCCAATAAAAGGCCCTTAGTACTATACCTAATGCAAAATTAGTGATGAAACTTTAGCTACAGGATGGATCTTTGATTCCATCAAGTGAAAATATTAATGATCATTGAATTTCTTCCCATACTTGTTAATATTTATGTCTTAAGAGGGAAAAACTGTATTTAGGAAAGAAATAAGTGACCATAAATCTGTTTTGACCTCAATTTTATGTGGTTTTTTTTAACTTATCAGCTGGAGAATGACCTTCATAAGGTCAAGACAGTGAACTGGTTCAAATAAACTTACTTAATCCATACAGAAGGTGGGTCTCTACCACCATCTACCTCCCCCACTCACAAACCCAGATCTAAGAGCAAATCATTTTCAGCCATCACAAAGTGCATGCATGTTAACATTTTTAATTCATGTCAACAAACCATATTGAGTGCTTTAATATCTATATTATTGTCTTAGTCCATAACAACTCATACCCACGGAATTCGTAGGACCCAACACACCTTCAAAATAAAAATTCTTTTCTGGTTCGCCAAGGTGAGGGCAGGGCCTTGTGCTTTATAAATAAGATGCATGTGCCACACCAATTTGCTTTTACATATCACTGCCTTTTTGGAATGCAATGAGAATAGAAGAACAATCGTCATTGAGACACACACACATACACACACTTAAAATTAACCCAGCATGCATTACACAATCAGAGCTGCAGGACAGAGAATCACAAGCAACATGGTCATCGGTGCTTGAAGAAGTCACTTGCCTCCTGACACCAGGATACCTCTGTCCTCGAAGGTATAGAGAACATTCTCAATGGTTGCAGTCTGAGGAGAGGTGACACTTCAGAGGTTATCGATTTGCTACAATGTATAGAGTTCTCCAGAGCCTTGCTAGTAGGATTTAGTAGGTTAACCCCCTTGAGGCATCAAAACTTCTTGATGTGGCTTCCTGTTGGATACAGCAGACCAGATGCATCGTTGCCACAGGACTTCTCGAGAAAGTCCTGACAACATCAACTAGCAGATGTTGACAATGAAGGAGAACAAATGCCAATTAGAAAACTACACTCCTCTGTGGACAGTATGGCAAAAAGCCTCTCCCATCTCAAGATCCCTTGGGAGACCACTGTGATAGAAGATTTGGCCTTCATAATGGAGGCATTGACTTTTTGAGAACAACCTAACTAATGTCCAGAAATAGCACAGTGTGATGGTTAAGTCCCAGGCTCTGAGACCAGGTCGCCTGGGTTCAAATGCTGGGTTTGTAATTTAATCACTGGAAGACTTTGGGCAAATCTCTGAGACTAGAAAGTCTGTGCTTTATTTTCCTCATTTATAGAAAAATGCTATTATGAAGATTAATGAGTCACCAAGCAAAATGTGTTAAATATGTTATCTATTATTGTTTAAGCTCTGTTTGGGAAAGTAGGGAACCATGTAATATTTTCTAAGATATTTACATTAAAAAGTGTGTAAATGCTTTTATTTCATTTTGGTTTATATAAAGGAGAAAGCGCCACTTATGTAGAAAACTAGTTGCTTAACTAAATATAAAAAAAAATAATTAGTGCATGTTAATATGTGCCGGGCACTGTTCTAAATCTGGGTATATAGCAAAGAAAAGAAACAAACAAGAAGATAAACATTTCTGCTTTCATGGAGCTTACACATTTAGGAGAAATGTGCAATAAACAAGAGAAATAGGAAAAATGGATGACAAGTTAGAGAGTATTAAGGTCTAGAGAGGAAAAGTGATACAGGGTAAGGGTATAGAAAATCTCTTGCATGTAACCATTTAATCAGTCAACTCTACTGAACACCTATAGAGACAGCCAGGATTGTGCTGGCCTTCCATATGGATTAGGTGAAAGGAATTAGGTGTCATTGGAAGAGTATATGCATACTGTTTGTAAGATGGGATCAACAGTGAGTTACACTGGAAAGGTCAAGCTACATCCAGCTATCCTTGGCTTGTCATACCTGTAATTTTTGTAGACACACGTGCCATTTTCAGGTGACTGTGATGTTTTGGAATGACCTCTTATCCTTTCTCTGCCACTAGACAGGAACCCTTCTATTCCTGAGTACAGCACAGGGTCATTTATATTCTGCATTGGATCAGCCTCCAGTGGTTCATTATCCTTGTATTTGCATCTTTTAAGTTCTATTATCCAATGTTGAGTGGCCCAAATTATCCTGCAATTGCTAAACTATCCATGGAACTCTATCCCAGAAGCTAGGATGGAGGCTGGGAATTACAGGTCAAGGGATAGAGTCAGGGATATTGATAGCCACAGGCTCTAATTAAAAGAAAAAAAAATTAAAAAGGAATATGAGGCCGCCAAGATGAAAGATGAAAAACCTCTGATGACCTGAGGTCAGTTATTTGTTAAGAAAACATTAACTGGGTACCTGCTATGTGCCTGGCATTTTGCAGGGGCACTGGGAACTCAACAGTAGAAAGATGGAGATGTTTTCTATATTTCAGATGTTTCAGGCTAAAATATACCGTGCACATGGTGTCACAACAATATTTAACATTCGAATAGGTTTAACTGTTTAAAAAGTTCTCACTTGATCTTCAAACAGCCCTATGAAAGTAAATGCTGTTATCCCCATTTTAAATGAGGACACTCAGATCCAAAGACTGAATAAGGAAGTCAGAAGGTAAGGAGGCCATTTAAGTCATTATTATAATGGGAAATTGACAGCTCAAGTTATTTTTATAGTTAAAGGATTGACCTCTCTGTTCCTCTGGAGCTAAGGAAATATCATACTTTTAGAAACCAGGCAAAAGCAGGGATAAATTTAGCCCATACATAACTTGTCCAGTACAAAAACAAAAAGCTCTCCAGGCAGGTTGATGGAGAGGTCAGGGGATGTGTGGACAGCAGCACATCCCACACAATTTTCCCAAAGGCAAACTTTTATTTAAGAAGTAAAGGACTCTACCTTCCAATCACCAGGATTGAAATCACTCCCTAGGAGGCAAGATCTAGTGGCATCAGTTTCATTCCGTGCTGATGAGAGAGAGGAGAGAGACAGAGGTGGGAGGAAGTGAAGGAGAAAGCATGAAATCCTTCATACTATGGCAAGCCCTGGTAGAGCACTCTCTCATGGCCTCCAATGGCTCTTCACAGGTGCTACATCCGCAAGTTAGGTGTTATTACATGCACACAGATGAGAAGCGAGGGCTCAGGGAGATGACAAAAATTCGCGTAAGATTCTTGTTGGTATTGGGCAGGTCAGACATCAAATGGCAGTCCCTTGGACTTGCTGAGTTTCTGTTACTTACCAGTACAGGGCTCTGGAAGAGTTGTATGCAAGGTGGCTGTTACCCTTAAGGAGGATGTTTTCAGCCATCTCCTGGAGGAGAGAAAGACCCTGATTCAGGAAATACTTGGAGACTCCGACCACAAGTAACAGTTCAGAGGAGGAAGAAGCCATCTGGATCATCTCAAAGGTACTGAGAGCCTTCTCTGAAGTTCCTCAGTCTTGCAGAAGCTCGGGAATAATCCAAGCAGATTGGTAGAATGCTTTTAATGGAACCAAATGCCATCAAAGAAACAAGCTTCCTCTCCCGGTACCATTCATCAACTGTTTCCACGTAATGACGACAGAGGGTGTGAATCTCCAAAGCATTCACTTTTGAGTCGGAAGGCAGAGGGGTCAGGGAAGTGGCACTTGAATTTGTCTGTAGCTCTGATTTCATTTCATCAATATTTTATCTAATCCAGTATTGCTCATTAAGTGGTAACGGCTGTCTCTGCCTTCTTTGTCTTCACTGTGCCTCTTTGCCTCTCAAGCTCCCCTCCTGTCTTCCTTCTTTCCTTCTCTCTTCTCTGTGTATTCTTTATGTCTCCAGTTTTCTTTCTGTGTTTTTCTTCTCTCCCTCTTCCCTTGTCTTTTCCTTTCTCTACCTTTTATACTTTGCTGCTCATTCATCATCTCATCTCTCTGACTCTCCGTTCTCGCTCTCTCCCCCCATACTTCCACACATATACACATTCTCTGTCTCTCCACTATACTCATCTTTCTCTCCCCTGTCCCATTACCTCACCTTATTCTTTGGAATCAGAAAGGTATCTAAATCCACAGACTTCTTAGCCACATATCATGTATGACAATGCTCATTACAGAAAATGTACAAGGGGCTGGAGGATGCTCTGATTCCAAAAAGCCAAGAGCCAGAAAAGGCACCCTAGAAGTTTACAAGTATAGCAGGGTTCAGATCTGAAGGCTCCAACATCTTCTTGTCATTAACAACTCAGCAGGCAGCCCATGCAGGAATCCAGCACAGACATGCAATCCATTGAACGGGATCAACCCTCTCTGGTGCCACAATTCCACCTGGGACAGAAGGGCCCTTGAGTTCTCTGTTCTCTTTACTAGGTAAGAGAGCACCTTTCCCATCGCATATCATGTCAATGTGTTTACAAAACTGATAAAATCAGAAGATCAGAGAGGAGGAAAGGGAGACAGAGAAATTGAGAGTTTATGACTTTCCTCCAAAAAAGAAAGCAAGAAGGGAAAATCATTTAGTGCCTCTTTTGCAGAAGCCATATGATTTGTCTCCAACCATATCTCCCCCTAGTATTCCCCATCCCAGAACCAGATGTCCTCCTTGCCCAAACCAAACCTCTGTTCAAATAATATTAAATAACCAGATCAATTTTCTCTTCCATTTCACCAAACTAAGTCATATATGGTATAGAATTTCCAGAAATGTTAGCAAGTATTAGTTTTAAGTGGGAAGACTAGAAATCATTTTATATTTTCCCCTGTTTTTATAAGTATGTATTATTATTGCAATAAAAAGATACAAATTAAAAATCAGCAAATATCCAATAAATCCATTTTGTCTAACCCAGCTCATTCCCCAGAATCTCCAGTGACTCCACATCACATTAGTCTCTGCCTATTCAGAATCACCAAGACCTTTTATTATCTTTGCAGCACTCATCATAGCTTTTAATTGGAGACTTTCATGAAGATTTTCTTATCTAAACTTCGTAATATTTCTGTTAACTAAGGCAAAGGTAAGCTCAGAGAAACCAGTGATTTGCCTGTGTTCATATATTTAGTGCCAGACTCATCTCTTCCAGACTCTTCCAGATTCTTGTAACTGCTGCACAGTTGATAACAGTGTTCACAGGATTTTTCTTAACAGTCTCATTGGTCTCTGAGGTGGATTACTTGGTCTCTGTTGTCAGAGAATAGATCTGGATTTGTCAGAACATATTCACTATATAGAGTGTACTCTCTTCTTACTGACACCACCCAGAGAGAATTCCTCTCTCCAAGCTCATTCTCCAGGTCAAGAACTTCTGCAGAAAGACTCTGATGAGATTATAACTGTTTCTCATTTCTACTACTTTCCTCATCTTTTGTTGTTGTTGCGGGGTGGATAGTGCTTTGCTTTTCTTAAGAAAATTGATAGTCTCAGAAGAACAGGGCTGGTGTCAAGGCTCAGGAGCATTCTTCTTCCTGTACTGTGGAGCAGAACAGGCAGTGTGGGCTCTCGAAGGAACCAGACCCTTTCTACTCTGAGACCATCAGCCTGAAAATGAAAGAAATGACACCACAGGTTGGTTCATGATCAGTCTATTCAGCCTAGCATTCAGTCTTCAACCAATTATTCCTACCACCAAAAACAAATGTTTGGGTCTCAATGAAATGTATTTAGAAAAAAAAATGCCTCCATACTTTGCCTTGGCTTCCATTTGGAATCCTCCCAACTCAAAATATCATTTACATTAAGAGTTTGGGAGAAGAGAATGAGAAATGTCATCTCTACTCTATCTGGCCACCAACTTATCTATTTTCATCTGACTTCTCTTTTCCCTAAGACTTAACAAAAAGACACTCAGTTGGGAAAGAGATTATATTTTATGAGTTATGGTAACAGACCATGAAATGGAATTAGATTGATGCTTGTGGATTGCATCAGTTGGGAGCAATTATCGTTTCATAAATGAAACATTTGGGTTCAACGGAAGGTCACAGAGTAAAATCCCAATGGAGGGGAGAATAATGATAATATCAAGCATTGTTTCAATGGAAACTTAAATAGTCTCTTTCTTCCCATTTCTATGGATGGGACAATAGAGGTACAGAGAGTTAGTATACTGAAGGTCATCCAAAAAATAATCATTGCAGTTGGTATTAGAACCTAGTGTGTGTCTCCAGGGCAAAGGTAATTTTCCACCTCCACTGTATCGCCTGTGATATGATCAGGGGTCAAGCTTTTTGTAGCACTTTGTGCCCTTGTGCGTAGGCTATCTGTATGTGTGTGTGAATCAGGGGGAGATATTATACAGTCATTGAAAAAAGATATCAATGTCTCTTTATCTTCCTCTACACCAGCACCGTTCAGTAAAATTTTGTGAGCTACATATGTATCATTAATTTTCTAGTAGCCACTTTTTAAAGGTTTTTAAAAGGTTCAAATTATTTTTATGATATATCTTATGTAACCCAGCATATTTAAAGTGTTGTCATTTCAACATAAAATCAACACAAAGAGTTATTGTTGAGATATTTTAAACTCTTCTGCTCGTTTTAAGTCTCATACCACATGACATTATGAACTGGCCACATTGCAACAGCCACCTGTTGGGCAGTGTAGCACTGGACTGAAAGTTCTACATCTTAAGAAGCTTTGGATGGGACTGATCCAAGATGGCCGATTAGGAGCAGCTGAGGATTGCAGCTCCCAGTGAAAGCGTGGAGGGTGAGTGGACGCCACATTCCCAGACGGATTTTTATTGCCCACAGACCAGGAGAATCCCAGGGGGAGGAGCCCCACGGGTCGCCAGCGCACCTGGTTTGGCCGGCGCGGCTGGTTAGGCCGGCGCAGCTGTTTTCGCCGGCTCGGCTGTTTTTGCCTGCGCGGCCATTTTCACTGCTGCCGTTTGGAGCGGCGCCCCGGCGCGACGGTTCCCAATACAAAAGACGTGGGTCCAGGTGCCGTTTTAGCTGGCAATTGGAGCTCCGGGAAGGCAGAGCCGCCCATTCATTTGATTAAAAAAGGGGACTGAAACAGACAGCCAGGCCAGGAGATTTCCCAGGCAAAAAAACGCCAACACCCGCGGTTTCAGCCGGCGCAGTGGGTCACCGCAGGGGAAATCATACA
>PVKV010008392.1:0-88216 GCA_004027835.1 Alouatta palliata | reverse complement strand
GGGATGAAGCCTACTTGATCATGGTGGATAAGCTTTTTGATGTGCTGTTGCAATCGGTTTGCCAGTATTTTATTGAAGATTTTTGCATCTATGTTCATCATGGATATTGGCCTGAAGTTTTCTTTTCTTGTTTTGTCTCTGCCGGGTTTTGGTATCAGGATGATGTTGGTCTCATAAAATGATTTGGGTAGGATTCCCTCTTTCTGGATTGTTTGGAATACTCTTTTTTTAATATATATTTTTTATTGCATTTTAGGTTTTGGGGTACATGTGAAGAACATGCAAGATTGTTGCATAGGTACACACATGGCAGTGTGATTTACTGCCTTCCTCCCCATCACCTATATCTGGCATTTCTCCCCATGCTATCTCTCCCCATCTCCCCACCCCCTGCTGTCCCTCCCCTTTTTCCCCCCAACAGACCCCAGTGTATGATGCTCCCCTCCCTGTGTCCATGTGTTCTCATTGTTCAACACCTGCCTATTTACAGTGATAATAAGATTACATTCAACATGGGGCCACCCTTACATTAATGTGTCAGTTGATTACTTTTATTTAAAGAAGAGTTAGAGAACTTCGCTTTCCAATGGTATTATGTTTTAGATATCCTGAACAATATGTTTGATGAATATAACTAAAATATTACACAGCACATATCTATCCCTAACTAAATGACTTTTATTTACTCCTGAAAACCCTGCTGCTGAGTGAAAAGCTGTTGAATACAAAAAAATTCTATTAATTTTAATGGGAAAAATTACTATACATTCATCTTAATCCAAGATACATAAGCAATTATCACCTATACTGAACAATAAAATTGAATGAACAATGAAAACAAGTATATGTATGTAATAAACAACAACATGAAAATAAATATAGTCTGAACATAAGATTTAAAGTAATCAGGATGTATTATACTTTATTTTTCTGTATACATCTTAATCTTGATCTATTTTTCTTTATTGTGGTGGTGGGGCTTACGATTATCTTGTATTGATACTGCATCTAAAAATAAAATAGAACAGAAAATCAACTTTAGAAGAAAATAAAGGCAGAACACTTGAAATATGTGAAATAGTTCATGTGCACAACAGAATGAAGCCACCTCTTCATTTCTCTTACTTGTATGCCAAGCAAAATGTTTGGGTTCATTTAGACTTAACGCACAATTCAACTTTGTTCCACATTAATTTTTTTCTAAAAACTGTTGTGCTGATTAAGTTCAGGAGGATGTTTTTGTCTGAAATTTTAATTTTGAAATATTACTTTTTATAACTTATTTATTTACCATGATTTTAGTGAATAAACACAATGGCAAAAAAACATGTTAGTAGGCATTGTTTTATTCACTGTCACATGCTTGTAGTAAAAAAAGCCAATTTCACATAAGAATGTCCTTGATGATTCATTAAAAATTATTAATTATGCTAAATCTTGATCCATGAGCACATGTCTTTTTAATATTCCATGTGACAAAATGGGAAGTTCATATAAAAGCTCTTCTTCCATGTACCAAAGTCCAATGATTGTGTCAGCTTGGAGTTGCTAGCTGAATTATCTGCTTTTCTCATGGAATAACACTTTTACTTTAAAGAACAAGTCAGAGACAAACTATAGTGTCTATAAATAGCATGTTCAATATTCAAACTTTTTTAATTTTTACACCTCTTTGCTAGAGTTTTGCTAGTTTTATGGCGTCCACCTCAAAATTTTGTTTCTCTGTTTAACATATCTGGTAACCTGGTTAGTTAATTAAGGTAATATTAATATAACTTAGCAAATAGACAAGTTGGTGATGCTATTACAGTTGACTACAGTGACCAATATCTTCACCCAGATAAAAGTTTGTCTTGCAGACAGAATTTCTCTCACAATGCAGTTCTTCATGAATTTAAATACTGCTTTTTATTTAACAGACACTAAATATTTACCATGTACCTGACACTACTCTAAGTGCTTTACAAAGGTTAATTCATTTAATCTTTTTCCTATGTGGTAAGTACTATAATTTCTTCCCCTTCCTGTTTCACAGATAAGGAAAGTAAGGCACAGATACCTTTAAAAAATACTAAGGTAATGCAGCCAGTAAGCAGCAGAGTCAAGGGTTGAACTTAGGCAATGTGGTTTCATGATTCATATCTTTACTACAATGATATGTTCTTGGAAAGGTACTTCTTTGGACAGGTACCTCTTGGACAGGTACTTCATTGAGATCCTGGAGTTCCACAACTTATGGGAAGCAACTTTGGAACTGGGTAACAGGCAGAGGTTGGAACTGTTTGCAGACTCAGAAGAAGACAGGAAGATGTGGGAAAGTTTGGAACTTCCTAGAGACTTGTTGAATGGTTTTGACCAAAATGCAGATAATGATGTGCACAATGAAGTTCAGGCTGAGGTGGTCTCAGATGGAGATGAAGAACTTACTGGGAACTGGAGCAAAGGTGACTCTTGCTATGCCTTAGCAAAGAGAATGGTGGCATTTTGTCTCTGCTCTAGAGATCTGTGGAAATTTGAACTTGAGAGAGATGATTTAGAGAATCTGGCAGAAGAAATTTGTAAGCAGCAAAGCATTCAAGAGGTCACCTGGTTGATTCTGAAAGTGTTCAGTTATGTATGTTCACAGAGAGATGATTTGAAATTGGAACTTATGTTTAAAGGGGAAGCAGAGTGTAAAAGTTTGGGAAATTTGTAGCATAACCAAGTGGTAGAAAAGAAAACCCCATTTTCTGTGGAGGAATTCGAGCTGGCTGCAGAAATTTGCATAAGTAATGAGGAGATGATTGTTAATAGACAAGACAATGGGGAAAATGTCTCCAGTGCATGTCAGAGGCCTTCACAGCAGCCCTTCCTATTACAGGCCCAGAAGACTAGGAGGGAAAAATGGTTCTGTGGGTCAGCCCCAGAGCCCCACAACTCCATGCAAAAGCAGCCCAGGACTGGTGCCTTGTGTCCCAACTATTCCAGCTCTAGCCGTGGGTAAAAAGGGCCAAGATACAGCTCCAGCCATTGCTTCAGAACGTCCAAGCCCCAAGCCTTGGTAGCTTCCATGTGGTATTGGGTCTGCAAGTGCACAGAAGTCAAAAATTGAGGTTTGGGAATCTCCACTTAGATTTCAGAGGATGTATACAAATGCCTGGGTGTCCAGGCAGAAGTTTGGTTCAGAAGTGGAGTCTTTGTGAAGAAACTCTGCTAGAGCAGTGTGAAAGGGAAATGTGGGGTTGGAGTCCCCACATGAGTCCCCACTGGGGCAATGCCTATTGGAGCTATGAGAAGACCGCCATCATTCTCCAGACTCCAGAACGATAGATCCACTGACAGCTTGTACCATGTGGCTGGAAAAGGCACTCAACACCAGCTAGTGAAGGAGCTGCCCAAGGTTGTGGAAGCCCACCCTTTGCATTAGTATGCCCTGAATGTGAGACATGGAGTCAAAGGAGATAATTTCAGAGCTTTAAGATGTAATGACTGCCCCACTGGGTTTCAGATTTGCATGAGGCCTGTGACCCTTTTGTTTTGACCAATTTCTCCTATTTGGAATGGGATCATTTACCCAATGTCTGTACCCCATTGTATCTTGGAAGTGATTAACTTGCTTTTGATTTTACAGGCTCATAGGTTGAAGGGACTGGCCTTGTCTCAAGTGGAACTTAGGACTTGGACTTTTGAGTTAATGCTGGAATGAGTTAAGACTTTGGGGGACTGTAGAGAAGGCATGATTGGTTTTAAAATGTGAGGAAATGAGATTTGGGAAGAGTCAGGGTTGGAGTGATATGGTTTGGCTCTGTTTCCCCACCCAAATCTCATCTTGAATTGTAATCCTTAGGTGTAAAGAAAGGAACCTGGTGGCAAGTGATTGGATATTGGACCATGGGGGTGGTTCCCCTCATGCTGTTCTCATGATAGTGAGGAAGTTCTCATGAGATCTGATGGCTGTATAAGCATCTGGCATTTCCTCTGATGGCACTCTTCTCTCACCTGCTGCCATGTAAAACATGTCTGCCTCCCCTTCTGCCTTGATTGTAAGTTTCCTGAGACCTCGTAGCCATGCTTCCTGTTAATCCTGCAGAACTGTGAATCAATTAAACCTCTTTCATTTGTAATTACCCAGCTTCAGATAGTATGCTTTATAGCAGTGTGAGAATGGACTAATATACTTGACCTAGAAGAATTTCAAAGTGAGTGTTACTCCCTTCAGTCATAGAAAACACTCATTCACACTCCTCAGAAAGTCTGATTTTGTATAAGTATGCCAAGATAAGTTGACTGCCAAATGTGCCCTGGAGTAACTGACCAAGTTTGCCTGCTGAGTGTTGTCATTTATATTGTAGTGAGTATTTACAAGGTCTACAAAGACAATTATAGTTTTGACCGGAGCCAATTACTCTGGAAGCTTCTCAAATTAAAAAAGGTAGTAAAATATAGCCATCTATTTTATCTTTGGAAATTATTTTCTGTTATGTCAGGGGAACATTTATGCTGACACTGATTCTTTTAGTGATACAACACACACATTTTGCAGAGGTATTTATAATCAGGAGTCTATGATAATCTCATGTAGTTTGCTTTATTGATTGTTTATATCTGCATAATTGGGGGCAGTAAAAGATAATAAAGCCAACATTTTCATATATGCTATGTATCCCATCCATGCCCAATTTCACAAAATCATACAGAAATGATAATTTATTTCATTCTTATTTATATTCACCATTTTCCTCTTTACACTGTATCTTCTCCAATAATGTTTAAACATGCTCGAATCATTTATCTCTTTTAAAGGTGCTCTTTGGTCTATATATCCTCTTTCTATTCTTATCCTGACGTTACCATCTCATCTCATCTGCTACCACTCACTGAATTGGTATTTTTGTCTGTTTCTATGCTGCTATAAAGGAATACCAGAGGGTGGGTAATTTATAAATAAAAGAGGTTTATTTGGCTCATGGTTCTGCCGGCTGTACAAGAAATATGAATCTGTCATCTGCATCTGGTGAGGGCCTCAAGCTGCTTCTACTTATGGTGGAAAGTGAAGGGGAGCCAGTGTGTGCAGAGAACACATGGAAAGAGAGGAGTCAAGACAGAGGAGAGGAGGTGCTAGGCTCTTTTTAAGAACCTGCTCCTGTGGAAACTCACAGAGCAAGAACTAACTCACTACCATGAAGATGGCACCAAGTCATTTATGAGGAATCCACCCCCATGACCCAAATACCTTCCACTTTCAAATTTCAGCATGAGATTTGGAGGGGTCAAATATCCAAACAGTATCAATTGGCTTTTGTCAAGATTATTAATGATCTTGAATACTGAGGACAAAAAGTAGCCAAAGGAATCCATGTGATCTCTTATGTGAAGCTGAAGTTGGGTGGTCTTGGTGGTCACTAACTTCTCCTAAATTGGGGTTGTCCAAAATTAAATACATCCCTGTTCTAAGTTTTTCCTCCTCTTATGCTAACCATTTTGACAAATGTCATTTTTCTTTGTCCAGTTAACCATGTCAGGTAGTCACTTTAAAATGATGTTTTCAGTTGTGAATATGTTGAATTTGAGCTATTCATTGTCAACAGGAGATATTAGGCTAGATTTGTTCCAATATGTATTTATCATCATCAGCTTTAAGTGGATCATTAGTATGGCTTGACCTTCCTTGTATATTTTTCTGGTCAAGTAATTTCCCTCTTTATACAATTTTTGTTAAAACTACATGTGTCTCTTAAAATGTCTCTAACCTCTACTACCTCCTTCATTGTCAACAGATGTCTTTTCTATAGAAAAGACAGAAAAATTTTCTTCTATAGAAAAATAGAACCCATTAAGTAGAAAATCCTGCCACATCTACACCCATCCTCTCCTCCATCCCTCCTATTATAAAACAGAATTTGCTCTTCCTCCCACATAAAGTCAGTTTTCCCCCTGTATTCTAGATTCCATCCATATCTGCCTTCTCAACAACTAAGCAGCATTGATTGTCTCCTTTTTAAATATTAAACCAGCCCTTCTCAATGATAACCTTCTTCTTTGCCTTAAAACACGCTCAACCTATCCCATTAAAATAAACTGTTGAAGACTTTTGCTTCTAAGTAAGATGAAGTCACAGGGACTAGTTTTTCTCTTCCACATGAAATAACATACAATGACAAACTCTATGAAATGACAATTCTCAAAGCATTAATGATTAGGCAATGAGCTGTGATCCTAGAGGGACAGGAAACAAATATAGCCTACATTTGGTTCATCTTACTATTTAGAGAAAGTTTCCATGCTAGATATTAGGTAAGATGATTTTCCTAATTTGAGAAGAAGAAATTAGGAGTCCATGTAGGCTGTGTCAGCTGGAGATCACAGGGTAAAATACCAGAGAAGATTAGCTACATAGAGAAAGAACTCTGGAGATCTGCACAGAGTCCCCCCATGAGTATATACCCAAGTACTGATAAGTTCATACATGTGAGGAAAGTACCCAAAGTCATGAAAAGAACCCCCTAAAAAGGAATAGAGGGAACTATCCATGGAGTCCATACAGTTCCTGGAATAGTGCTTGTTCCCAAGAGCCATAGTGGAAAATCTCATAACTCATTGGACATTAGATTGAATGTATAGATGATAGGGAAAAATCAGCCATAGGGAAAAATTAACCCTAAAGTAAATGCTCTGGTCCCCCTTAAGAAAGCTAGAAAGTAAGCCCTAAAAGGATAGCACTACTTCAAAGTAATTTAGGTAAATTTACAAACGAACATTGAGACTATTTTTAGGAATATAAAAATATATAACACACATCAATTTAAAAGATGTAATGTCTACATAAAATAAAAATTATCAGTCATGAAGAGAAACAGGAAAAAAGAATAAAATTTATCGATAAAAACAGATTCACAAATGACACAGATAATCGAATAGGCAAAAATATTAAATGATTATTATAGCTATATTTCATATGTTCAAGAAGCCAAGGGAAATATTAAAAATATTAAGTAAAGATACAAAATGTATGAAAAAACCCAAGCCTAACGTCTAGAAATAAAATCATAATATCTTACAATAACAATCCAATGGATGCTATTCTATTAACAGCAGATCAGAAATTGCAGAATAAAAGATTAGTAAACTTATGGGTACATAGTAGGTGTATATATTTATTATATGAGATGTTTTCTAAAAACCTTTTAGGTTCAGAGATACATGTTCAGATTTGTTATGTAGGTAAACTCATGTTACAGAGCTTTGTTGTACAGATTATTTCATCACCCAGGAACAAAGCCTAGTAGCCAAATAGTTACTTTTTTCTGAACCTATCCCTTCTCCCAACCTCCACACTCAGTTAGGTCCCAATGTCTGTTACTCCTTTCTTTGTGTCCAGGTGTTCTCACCATTAAGCTGCTCACTTATAAGTGAGTATATGTGGCATTTGGTTTTGTGTCCTGTGTTAGTTTGCCAAGGATAATGGCCTCCAGCTCCACCCATGTTTTTGAAAAGGATATAATCTCATTTTTTATGGCTGCATAGTATTCCGTGGTGTACATGTACCACATTTGTCTTTATCCAGTTTACCATTAATGGGCTTTTAGATTGATTCCATGTCTTTTCTATTGTGAATAGTGCTTCAATGAACATATGCATGCATGTGTCTTTATGATAGAACAATTTATATTTCTTTGGGTATATACTAAATAATGAGGTTGATGACTTGAATGGTAGTTCTGTTTTTAGCTCTTTGAGGAATCACCATTGCTTTTCACAAAGGTTGAACTGATTTGCACACCCACCAGCAGTTCTGTGTTATCTTTTCTCTACAACCTCACCAGCATCTGTTATTTTTTGACTTTTTAGTAATGGCCATTTGGTGTCAGATGGTATCTTACTGTAGTTTTTATTTGCATTTCTTTAATAATCAGTGATACTGAGCTTTTTCATATGCTTATTAGCTGCATGGTATGTCATCTTTTGAAAAGCGTTAGTTCATCATTAGACTTAAATGGATCATTAGTATGGTTTGACTTTCTTTGTATATCCTTTGCCCACTTTTTAATGGGGTTGTTAGATGTTTTTCTTGTAAATTTGTTTAGGTTTCTTATAGATGATAGATATTAGACCTTTGTCAGATGTATAGTTTGTAAATAGTTTCTCCCAATATATAGGTTGTCTTTTGATCTGTTAATAGTATCTTTTGCTTTGCAGAAACTCTAGAGTTTAATTAGATCCCGGTTGTCAATATTTGCTTTTGGCTGCAATTGCTTTTGGTTCTTCATCACGAAATCTTTGCCTGTGCCTATGTCCTGAATGCTATTGCCTAGATTTTCTTCTAGGGTTTTTATAGATTTTGAGTTTTAAGTCTTTAATTCATCTTGAGTTGATTTTTGTGTATAGTTTAAAGAATGGGTCCAGTTTCAATCTCCTGCATATAGTTAGTGAGGTATCCCAGCACCATTTATTAAAAAGGGTGTCCTTTCCCCGTTGCTTCTTTTTGCCAGCATTGTTGAAGATCAGATAGATAGTTGTAGGTGTGCAGCCTTATTTCTAAGCTCTTTATTCTGTTCCAGTGCAATGGTGTTTTGATCACTGTAACCCTGGAGTATTGTTTGAAGTCTGGTAACGTGATGCCTCTAGCTTGTTCTTTTGCTTAGGATTGTTTTGGTTATTCTGGCTGTTTTTCATTTCTATGAGAATTTTAAAATAGTTTTTCTAGCTTTGTGAAGAATGTTATTGGTAATTTGATAGGAATAACGTTGAATTTGTATCTTGCTTTGGGCAATATGGTCATTTTAATGATGATTGTTTCATTCATGAACACGGAGCATTTTTTCATTTGTTTTGTCATCTCTGATTCCTTCAAACAGTGTTTTATAATTATCATTGTAGAGATCTTTCATCTCCCTGGATAGCTGGATTCTTAGGTATTTTATTCTTTTTGTGATGATTGTGAATATTATTTCATTGTTGATTTGGCTCTTGGCTTGGCTGTTGTTGGTGTCTAGTAATGATAGTGATTTTTGTGTGTTGATTTTGTGTCCTGAAACTTTGCTAAAGTTATTTATCAGCTTAGGGAGCTTTTGGACTCATACTATGGGGTTTTCTAGATATAGAATAATGTTGTCTGCAAACAGAAATATATTTACTTCCTCCCTTCATATTTGGATGCATTTTATTTCTTTCTCTTGCCTGACTCCTCTGGCCAGGACTTTCAATGCTATGTTGAATAGGAGTGGTGAGGTGGTGAGAGAAGTCATCCTTTCCTGTGCCATTTTCAAGTGGAAGGCTTACAGTTTTTGCCAATTTAGTATTATGTTGGCTTTGAGTTTGTCATGAATGGCTCTTATTACTTTGAGGTGTGTTCTTTCCATACCTAGTTTATTGAGAGCTTTGAACATAAAGCAATATTGAATTTTATTGAAATCCTTTTTCCATCTATTTTTTTGTCTTTAGTTCTGTTTATGTGATGAATTACATTTATTGATTAGCATATGTTGAACCTAGCCTGCATCCCAGGGATAAAGCCGACTTGATCATGGTGGATTAGCTTTCTGATGTTCTGCTGGATTCAGCTTACTAGTATTTTGTTGACAATTTTTGCCTCTATGTTCATCAAGGATATTTCCTTGAAGTTTTATTTTCTGGTTGCGTTTTTGTCAGGTTTTGGTATCAGATGATGCTGACCTCATAAAATGAGTTGGGGATGAGTCCCTCCTTCTCAATTTTTTGGAATTGTTTAGTAGGAATGGTACCAGCTCTTCTTTATACATCTGATAAAATTTGGCTGGGAATCCAAATGGTCCTGTGCTTTTTTTGGTTGGTAGGCTATTTATTACTGATTCAATTTTGGAGGTTGTTATTGGTCTGTTCAGGAATTCAATCTCTTCTTGTTTCAGTTTTGGGAGGGTATATTTGTCTAGGAACTTATCCATTTCTTCTATATTTTCTGGTTTATGTGCATAGATGTGTTCAAAGTAGTCTCTGAGGGTTATCTGTATTTCTGTGGGTCAGTGGTAACAACTCCTTTGTTGTTTCTAAGTGTATTTATTTGGTTTTTTCTTTTTTCTTCTTTACTAATTTAGCCATGGTTTATGTGTCTTATTAACTTTTTTTAAAGACCCAGCTCCTGGATTGTTGATTTTTTGAATGTTTTTTACGGTTTTATTCTCAGAGTTCAGCTCCGATTTTGATTATTTCTTGTCTTCTGCTGGCTTTAGGATGGGTTTGCTCTTGCTTTTCCAGTTCTTTTAATTGTGATGTTCAATTGTCAATTTGAGATTTTTCTAATTTTTTGATGTGGGTATTTAGTGCTATAAATTTCCCTCTTAACACTGCCTTAGGTATGTCCCAGAGATTCTAGCATGTTGTACTTTTGTTCTCATTAGTTTTAAGAACATTTTTTTTTCTGCCTTAATTTTGTTATTTACTCAGAAGTCATTCAGGAGAAACTTGTTTAATTTTCATGTTATTTTATGGTTTTGAGTGACTTTTTCAGTCTTGATTTCTATTTTTATTACACTGTGATCTAAGAGAGTACTTGATGTTTTTTTAATTTATTTATTATACTTTAAGTTCTGGGGTACATGTGCAGATTGTGAAGGTTTGTTACATAGGTATACATGTGCCATGGTGGTGGTTTGCTGCACCCATTTCCCCGTCATCTACATTAGGCATTTCTCCTAACGCTATCCCTCCCCAGTTCCCCGACCCCCTGCTAGTCCTCCCCTAATCCCCCACCCCCCCAGGCCCTGGTGTGTGATGTTCCCCTCCCTGTGTCTGTGTGTTCTCATTATTGCATTTGCTGAGGATTATTTTATGTAACATTGTGTGGTTGAGTTTAGAATATGTGCCATGTGGCTATGAGAAGAATGCATATTCTGTTGTTTTGGGGTGGTGAGTTCTACAGATGTCTATCGAGTCCATTTGGTCTGGTGTTGAGTTCAGGTCCTGAATATCTTTGCTAATTTTCTGCCTTGATGGTCTGTCTAATATTGTCAATGGGGTGAAGACTCCCACTATTATTTTGTGGGAGTCTAAATGTCTTCTCTAAGAACTGGCTTTGTGAATCTGGGTTGGGTGCATATGTATCTGGGAGAGTTAGGTCTTCTTGTTGAGCTGAACCCTTTACCACTATGTAATGCCTTTCTTTGTCTTTTTTGATCATTGTTAATTTAAAGTCTGTTTTGCCTGAAATTAGGATTGCAACCCCATTGATTCTGTTTTCTATTTGCTTGATAGATTTTCCTCCATCCCTTTATTTTGAGCATGTGAGTGTCACTGCATGTGAGATTGGCCTTTTGAAGAGAGTATACCATTGGGTCTTGCTTTTTTATCCAACTGTCCACTCTGTATCTTTTAATTGGGGCATTTGGTCTGTTTACATTTAAGGTTAGTATTGATATCTGTGGATTTGATCCTGTCATCAAATTATTGTTATTATGCAGACTTCTTTGTGTCATTGCTTTAGAATGTGACTATTCCATGTACAAAAGTGTGTTTTTGTAGTGGCTGGTAATGATCTTTCCTTTCCATATTTAGTGCCTCTTTCAAGAGCTCTTGTAAGGCAGAGCTGGTGGTTATGAATTCCCTCAAAATTTGCTTTTCTGAAAAGGATTGTATTTGATTAGGAAACATAGTTTGGCTGGATATGAAATTCTTGATTAGAATTTCTTTTCTTTAACAATGTTGAATATTGGTCCCCAATGTCTTCTGGCTTGTAGAGTTTCTGCTGAGAGGTCTATTGTTAGCCTGATGGGCTTCCCTTGGTAGATGACTTGTCCTTTGTCTCTAAAAGCAAACCTTAAAACTCTGAGGTTCTTTCCTCAGCTTGGTCTATTATGCTGTTGATAATTGCTATTGAATCATGAAATTCTTGTAGTATGTTTTTCAGCTGTATCAGATCACTTACATTATTTTTCTATACTGGCTGTTTTGTCTGTCAGCTCTCGTATCATTTTATTATGATTCTTAGCTTCCTTGGATTGGGTTTCAACATTCTCGTGAATCTTGATGATTTTCATTTCTATTTATAGACTGAATTATATTTCTGTCATTTCAGCCATCTTAGCCTGGTTACAAATCCTTGTTGGAGAATTAGTGAAGTTGTTGGAGGAAAGAAGACATTATGGCTTTTTGAGTTGTCAGAGTTCTTGTGCCAGTTGATTCTGATCTTTATGGGCTGATGTTCCATCAATCATTGAGGTTGCTGTCCTTTGGAAGTTTTTTATTTCCTTTGTCCTATTTGATGACCCTGAAGGTTTGATTGTGACATAAGGTGGGTTCAGTCAACTGGTTTTGTTTTTGGAAGACTTTAGGGGGCCAAGTTTCAACACAGGAATCTTAGACTGCATGTCCTAACTCAGGGGAGTGGTATAGATCCCAGCTGTGTTCTCTGGCTACTCAAGGTTAGGCACCTTCTGTGCTGGAGGGCCCTGAGGTGCTCCTGGTCACAACACTCCAATGGGTGATGCCAGAAAAAGCTCTTTTTAGGGCAGTGGCAGCAGGATCCATCCTCATTCATATGTGCCAGCAGCAGAAGTAGCAGTGACCATGCAGCAGAGGGCATACTTGTTGGCTGGAGCAGTATGCTAGCAGTGCTAGATTGCTGGCCTCTGTATGGGTATTCACAGGGCCGGAAGACTTGGGATGGGGTCCCCCACTGGTGACTGTGCATGCATTCATGCCAGTGGCTGTATTAGCATGAGGCCAGTGTGCTGGTGGGCATAAAACTGTGTGTGTTCGCTGTGTGCATTCACATGGGTGGCAGTGACTGCTCAGGGAGGTGGTGGGTCCACTGTTTCCCAAGCCTAGTTTCATGCCTATGGCTATGTAGGTGTAGGGGTGGGGTGCTGGGAGGGGGCAGGGCTGGTGGGCACCAGTCTCACCAATATTCCAATAGCAATAGCAGTATGATGGAGGAGGGGCAGGGGTGCACCCCTATTGGCAGCAGTGGCACCACAGGATGCACATACACACGTGCACTCATGGGGAAGGAAAGGCAAAGTTCATCTGTGCAAACATGCATTGGTAAAGTGATGTTGAGGGTGGCTGTGGGCGAATGCATGCAGGCAAGTGACATGGGGGTGGCTGCAGTAGGGGGAGGGGATGGGCAGGCTGGTGCATGTACACAGGGGCCATTCTGCAGAAGATTTCTGCTGGTCAGGCATAGTCCACCAGTTCAGGAGCTATGATGCAGGCCCTCGGGGTATACCCCCTGAGTAACAGAGGCTGCTGTGCAAGCAAGCATGACCAGGCTGAGTCCCAAGAGAGGACAGCAGACTGACAGGTGCTCAGGTTGGACTGGCCCTGTCTCCTGGGCAGGACTACCCTGGAGAGTTCAGATATCATAGTTCCCTTACGGCTAAAGTCTTCTAAAAGAACTGTCGAGCCTAGGCAAATGGGTCTCCCTAGCTATGTTCCACTACAGATGCTCCCCGACTAAACCCTCTGGGCTCTGTGCCAGCGGGAGTTCCACCCCTAATACTTCTCTAAGCAGCTTTCCCTGCCAACTCAAGTGCCCATGGTGACCACAGGGTCTCCTCCTGCTGGGATTCCAGAAGCCTGTGGTGAGAATGGGTTGTTCTTTGCCTGTTTAACTTAACCAATCTCCAGGAGTCATTGGGGGCTAAAAATAAATTCCAGTGTGCTTTGTCACCATCAGGGTTCCCAGCTGCCTCCCCGTTCATTACAGCATCTGTGTCTTTCCTCCATTCACTCTCAATGCCTTCTCTCTGAAGACCTGCTAGTAATGTGCAGATCTTCCTGATGTCCCACTCTCTCAGTGGCAGATGAGACGTTTTAATACAAAGCATAATAATCATATCATGGAGAATGGGGAAGCCATCCCTTCAAGTATTTATCCTTTGGGGTACAAACAATCCAATTGCATTCTTTTTTAAAAATGTACAATTTTGAAATGCAGCTTTTAGTTATTGTTAACTTAGCAAATAAGTTATTGTTGACTATAGTCACCCTGTTGTGCTATCAACTAGTAGGTCTTATTTATTGTTTTCTACTTTCTGTACCCATTAATCATCCCTACTCCTCCACCTCCCACTACTATGTGCCCACAAAAATTAAAAATCAAAAAAGATTAGTGAACTTGAAGACTAGCAGTAGCAACTATCCAAAATAAAATCATAGACTAAAGATAAGAAAAGTGAACGAAACATTAGTGAGCTGTGCGACAATTTTGAGCAGCCAGATATATATATATATCTTCTCTTCCTGGAAGAAGAGAGGGTGGGGTAGCGAGGAAAGCAGAAAATGTATTTGAAGTAACAATGAGTAAAACTTTTTCCAAATTTGATATAAGCTATAAACCAACTGAGATGGTTTGGTTGTGTCCTCACCCAAATCTCATTCTGAATTTCAGTTCCCATAATCCCCCAAATGTTGTGGGAGGGACCCAGTAGAAGGTAATTGAATCATGGAGTTGGTTACCCCCATGCTACTGTTCTCCTGATAGTGAGTGATCTGATAGTTTCATAAGGGGCTGTTTCCACTTTTGCTGGGAACTTCTCCTTGCTGCCACCATTGGAAGAAGGAAATGTTTCCTTCTACCTCTGCAATGATTTTAAGTTTCCTGAAGCCTCCCAAGCCATACAGAACTGTGAGTAACTTAAATCTCTTTCCTTTATAAATTACCCAGCATCGGATATGTCATTAATAGCAATGTGAGAACGGACTAATACAGTAAATTGGTACTGGGTAGTGGAGTGCTGCTATAAAGATACCTGAAAATGTGGAAGTCACTTTGGAATTGGGTAACAGGCAGAGGTTGGAACAGTTTTGAGGGCTCAGAAGAAGATGAAAAAAAATGAGGGAATGTTTGGAACTTTCTAGAGACTTGGAGGCTCAGAAGACAAGATGCGGGAAATTCTGGAACTTCTTAGAGACTTGTTGAATGTCTTTGACCAGAATGCTGATGGTGATATGGACAATAAAGTCCAGGCTGAGGTGATCTCAGATGGAGATGAGAAACTAGTTGAGAACTGAAGTATAGATCACTCTTGCTATGCAAAGAGACTGGCAGCATTTTGGCACTGCCCTAGAGATTTGTGGAACTTCTAACTTGAGAGAGTTGATTTAGGGTATCTAGCAGAAGAAATTTCTAAGCGCAGAAGTGTTGATGAGGAAGCAGAACATAAACATTTGGAAAATGTGCAGCCTGATGATGTGATAGAAGAGAAAACTCCATTTTCTGGGGAGAAATTCAAGCTTGCTGCAGAAATTTGCGTGAGTGACAGGAGGCAAAATGTTAATCACCAAGACAATGGGGGAAATGTCTCCAGAGCATGTCAGAGCCCTCATGGAAGCCCCTCCCATCTCAGGCCTGGAAGTTTAGGAGGGAAAAAGGGTTTCATGGGCCAGGCCCCACCCCTCTCTGCTCTATGCAGCCTTGAAACATGGTGCCTTTCATCCCAGCTGCTTCAGCTCCAGCCGTGGCTAAAAGGGTCTAACTTACAGCTCAGCCTGTTGCTTCAGAGGTTGCAAGCTCCAAGCTTTGGTGGCTTACACGTGGTGTTGGGCCTGCTGGTGCACAGAAGTCAAGAATTGAAGTTTGGGAACTTCCACCTAGGTTTCAGAGGATGTATGGAAATGCCTGGATGAAGAACCCACGGGGGCACTGCATAGTGGGGCTGTGAGAGAGGGCCACCGACTGCCAAACCCCAGAATAGTATAACCACCAACAGCTTGCACCATGCAGCTGGAAAAGCCACAGACACTCAATGCTAACTCATGAAATCAGCTGGGAGGGAGGCTGTAACTTGCAAAGACACAGGGGTAGAGCTGCCCAAGGCCATGGGAACCTACTTCGTGCATCAGTGTGACCTGGATGTGAGACATGGCATCAAAGGAGATCATTTTGAAACTTTAAGGTTTAATGACAGTCCTATTGGATTTCAGGCTTGCATTGGGCCTGTAGCCCCTTTGTTCTGGCCAATTTCTCCCATTTGGAATGGTTATATGTAGCCAATTCCTGTACCTCCATTGTATCTAGAAAGTAACTAACTTGCTTTCGATTTTACAGGCTCATAGGTGGATGGGACTTGCCTTGTCTCAGATGAGACTTTGGAGTTTGGCTTTTGAGTTAATACTAGAATGAGTTAAGACTTTAGGGGACTGTTGGGAAGGCATGATTGGTTTTGAAATGTGAGAATATGAGATTTGGAAGGGGCCAGGGGTGGAATGGTATAGTTTGGCTATGTCCCCACCTAAATCTCATCTTGAATTCTAAGTCCCATGTATCATGGGGGGGATCCAGTACGAGGTAATTGAATCATGGGGACAGTTACCCCCATGCTACTCTTCTTATGATAGTGAGTGATCTGATGGTGTTATAAGGGGCTTCCCTCCTTTTGCTTAGCAGTTCTCCTTGCTGTTGCCATGTGAAGACGGACATGTTTGCGTCCCTTTCTGCCATGATTGTAAGTTTCCTAGGCCTTCCCAGCCATGCAGAACTGTGAATCAACAAAATCTCTTTCCTTTATAAATTTCTCAGTATCAGTATGTCTTCATTAGCAGCATGAGAATGGACTAATACACCTGCAAATTCATGAAACTCAAGAATAAGAAACACGAAGTAAATTACTACCAACATACATAATAATCAAATTACTTAAAACTGTTAATAAAAAATCTTAAAAACAGACAAAAAATAGAATATATATAGAAGAGTAAAGATAAGGAGGTCAGCATATTTCTCATCAAAAACAATGCAAATGAGAAGACAGTGGAGTAACTTCTTTAAAGTGCTTAAAGAAAAACACCTGTGACCTAGAATTTTTACCCAGTGTATCAATCAGTGTTCTTAGAAAAACAGGGCCAGTAGGAGAAAGGAATAGTGGGGGAGATGCTAGTTATTTTAAGGAATTGGCTTATGCAGTTTTGGGGAATGGCATTCCCAAAATCCATAAGACAGAGTTGTAGGCTGGAAATTATCAGGCAGGAGCCAATATTGCATTCTTAAAGCAGAATTTTTCCTTCTCAAGGAAACCTGTTTTGTTCTTAAGGCCACTGAAGTATTAAAGATGATTTCTTTTACTTAATTTTAACTAATTGTAAATGTTACCTACATCTTAAAAAAATATTTTAACAGCAGCATGTAGATTCGTGTTTAACTGAATAAAGTGGTACTATAGCCTAGTCAAGTTAACATATAAGCTCTCCGTCAAATCCAGCTAAAATAGCTTTCAACAATGAAAATGAAGTACAAAAATTTTCAGACATACAAAAGCTGAAATAATGTGCTACCCACAGACTTGCCCGACAATAAATTTTTAATGAATTTCTTTTAGCAGAAGGAATATCACACCAGATGTAAATCCAGATCTACATAAAGAATGAACAATATGGGAAATTTATTGGCATGAGTAAGTATGACTGACATTTTTTTCTTAATCTCCATAAAAGATAATTGACCATTTAAAGCAAAAAATAATAACAATGTATTGTGGGGTTTATAATATATGTAAAAGTATTATAGAATGTAACGTGGACAATGTAAAAAAGGTTGGAAGAAGACAATTAAAAGTATACTGTATTGAGGTTATTATACTATCCATGAAGTGTTAATAACATCACTTGAAAGCAGGTTGTGACAAGTCTACCCTAAAGCAAACATAACAAATCATTGTAATGAATAAGAAAACAAATGATATAAAATGAAAATATAAAAAGTACTTGATTAGACCCCAGATTAGGAAAAGAGGGGGAAAAGGAACAAAAAAACGAATGGGAAAAATAGAAAACGGGTATCAAAGGGATAAATTTAAACACAATCATATCAATAATAAGATTAAATGTAAAGGGCTTCAAAATACCAATTAAAGAACAGATTGTCAGATTCAACAAAAAAGCATGGGCCAATTATATGCTCCCTAGGAGGAAACAACTTTAAACATAAAGGCACAAATAGTCTAAAAGCAAAAAGACAGAAAATGATATATCTTGCAAATACTAATGAATGGAAACCAGGAGTGGCCTTATTAATATTAGACAAATTAGATTTCAGAACAAAAATATTACCAGGGAGAAAGAGAGTAATTTTATAATGATAAAGGGGTCAATTCATCAAGAGGACATAAGAATCTTAAATGTTCATAAACCTTAAAATGGAGCTTTAAAACTCAAAACACAAAAACGAATAGAATTTCAAAGAGAAATAGATAAATTCACAATTATAGATTTCAGCACCCCTCTATCAATAACTGACAGAGCAAGTAGACAGAAAATCAATTAGATTATTGGAGATTTGAACAACAGTCTCAGCCAAGCTAATCTAATTGACATTTATAAAACATTCCACTCAACAATGGCAAAATATAATTATTTTTTAGTGTACACAAACTATTTAACAAAATAAAGCATATTCTACAAAATGAACTTATGTTCTTTGACAACAATGGAATTAAATTGGAAATCAATGCTAGAAATATAACTGGAAAAATCCTGAACTATTTGCAAGTAAACAACACACTTCCAAATTACCAATGGGTTAAAAAAATTAACCAAAAGAGAAATTATAAGGTATCCAAAAATAAATAGAAATAAAAATACAACATATTAAAATTTGTAGAATGCAGCTTATCTAGTCATTAGAGGGAAATTTATGAGAATAAGAGTTTATATTAGAAACATTGGGTGCGCACGGACATAAAGTTGGCAACAATAGACACTGGGTACTACAAGAGAGGGGTTAGAGCGAGGCAAGTAAGGGCTGCAAAACCACCTGTTTGGTACTATGCTCACTACATGGGTTGTGGGATCATTCATACCCTAAACTTCAGCATCACACAATATACCCATGTAAGAAACCTGCACACGTACCTCCTGAATCTAAAATAAAAGTTCAAGTTATTTTTTTTTTAATTTTAACATGTTTTAAATTTAGATGCAAGATATTCTAGTCGGTGAATGTCATTGTGGTTTTTGCAGGATATCACATTTTAAATGATATTTTGTTTTATGCTCTGTGGGAGGTTGTAAATTGTGGCACAAAATTCAAATCTAGGGTAACAAGAATAATGGCTTACACAAACAATGTAAACACTTATATCTTAGTAATAATAAAACATACTGGAAAAGAATAAATAGCTGTATTTTTGTCTTCTTAAAACTGCTTATATTGGAAATGAAGAAAGGTTTCAAATAAATTACAATAGCACTAAATTTAGAAGTTAGATTGAGAAAAGCAAATAAAATGTAAATTAAGCAGGAAAAAAGAAAATAATAAAGATTCGAGAAGAAATCAATGAAATAGAATGCAGCAGAATATTTTTTAAAATCAATGAAATGGATAGTTCTTTAAGAAGATCAGTAAAATTGATAAGCTTCTAGTTAGGCCAGTAGGAAAACATAGAGATAACACAAATTACTAACACCAGGAGTGACAGAAGTGGCATCTCTTCAGATATATTAGACGGTTAAAAAAATATAAGGGACTATTACCAAGAATATTTTGTCAATAATATTACTAAGTTAGATATAGTGGTACAATTCTCTGAAAGCCCCAAAGTATCAAATCTCACTGTAAAAGCTATAGATAATCTGAATTAGCTATATCTATTATAGAAATTGAATTTGTAGTTAAACACCTTCCTGCCAAGACAACTCTGGAGCCATATAAATTCACTGGTGAATCCTACTAAGCATTAGAAAAAGAAATAAAAGCAATCTATGCAAACTCTTCCAGAAAACTGAAGCGGATATACTTCCCAACTCATTCTATGAGGCCAATATTATCTTGATAACAAAATTCAACACATATTACAAAACAATTTAAAAGAACATCAAACCACAGAAAAGCCCTCTTGAGCATAGATGCAAAAAAATTGGCCAAAAATCACCAAATTCGATTGAACAACATATAAAATAATAATACATCATGACACAGCGAGGTTTAGTCCAGCAATGCAAGGTTAGCTTAATATTTGAAAATCAATGAAATTTACAATATTAACAGACTTTAAAAGAAAAAATATATAATCACCTCGATAGATGCATAGAAAACATTTGACAAAATCCAGCATCCATTCCTGATAAAAACTCTCGGTAAACTTAGAAGGGAAATTCTTTAGCGTTCTGAAGACCACTTGTTCAACATTGTAGTGAAGGTTTTCACCAGTGTAAATAAGAAAGAGAAAGCAACAAAAAGCATTTAGATTTTAAATAAAAATTAAATTATTTTTATTTGTAGGTGACATGATCATCTAGGTAGAAAATCTGATTGAATCTGCAAGAAAACTATTTGAACTAATAAGTGAATTTAGCAGGTACAAGATCAATGTACAAAATTTAACTGTAGTTCCAAATAGTAGCAAAGAACATTCAGTAATTGAAATTTAAAAACAATACCATTTACAATAGCTTAAAAGTATATACATTTGATAAAACATGTAAAATAATTGTACACTGAAAACTATAAAATATGGCTAAGAAAATTGAGGCAAACATAACTAAATGGGGATCTGTAACATATTCATGGATTGCTAATGTGTCAATGCTCCCCAAATTAATGTACAGATTCAACATAGTCCCATTCAAAATTCCAACAGTTCTTTTAAGAAATTGACAAACTGGTCTTATAATTAGTATGAAAATTCAAAGAACCTACAATAACCAGAACTTTGAAAAAGGAGAAAAAGTTAAAGGATTTTCACTACCCGAATTCAAGACTGATTATAAAGCTACAAAAAGCAAGGTAGTGACATAAATATAGAAAAATTGATCAATGAACCAGAAGATGTGATCTATTTAATGTAGATGAAAGAACAAAGACAATAAAGTGGAGAAAGAATAGCACATTGCAATAAATGATGCTGGAGCAACTGGATATCTATAAGGAAACACACAGACACACACACACACACACACACACACACACACACAAACATAAACTTGGTTCCACACTTTATACCACTCAATTGAATCACAAACTCAAATTGAATCACAGACATAAATATAAATCCTAAAACTGTGAAACTTCTGGAAGTAAGCATGGGAGAAAATTGTGACCTTTAGTTAAGCAAAGACTTCTCTGCTACAACACCAAAATCATGCTTCATAGAAGAGAAAAAAATGATAAATTGAACTTTATCAGAATAACATTTCTGTTCTTTGAAAGACACTGTCAGAGAAAGCATACAAGCTGTAGACTGGGGAAACGTATTTGCAAAGAATATAAATAATATAGTTGGTAAAGGATTTAATTCTAGAATATATAAACAACTTTTAAAACTCAATAATAAGAAAATAAACATCCGAAAGAACAAATGAACAAAGGATTTAAATAAACTTTACACCTATGAAGATACATAGGTGGCAAATAAACACATGAGAAGATTCTCAACAGGAACACATATTAAAACCACAATGAGATACCACTACATACTTATTAGAATGACCACAATTACGAAGAGAGGGTCAAGGAGATGGTGAAATTTATGTGTCATATGAGGTTGCAAGTTTGGATCACATATGCAAATCAATAATTGTGATTCAATACATAAACAGAACTAAAATTAAAAAACTATATGATAATCTCAATAGATGGAGAGAAGGCTTTTGATAAAATTCAACATCCCTTCATATTAAAAATCCTAAATAAACTAGGCATCAAAGGAACATACCTCAAAATAACAAAAACCATCTATGACAAACCCACAGCCAATATCATACTTTGTAAGCAAAAGCTGGAAGCATTTTCCTTGGAAACCAGAACAAGACAAGGATGCCCATTCTCACTACTCCTAATCAACATAGTATTGGAAATCCTAGCCAGAACAATCAGGCAAGAGAAGGTAATTAAATGCATCCTAATGGGAAGAAAGGAAGACAAACTATGTCTCCTTGCAGGCAATATGATTCTATAACTAGAACATCCCATTATCTCTACTCAGAGGCTCCATGATCTCATAAACAACTCCAGCAAAGTTTCAGGATACAAAATCCATGTGTAAAAATCAGTAGCATTTCTATACACCAATAACACTGAAGCTCAGAGCTAAATCAAGAATGCAGTCCCATTCACAATAGCCACAAAAAGAATAAAATACCCAGGAATGCAGTTAACCAGGAAAGTAAAAGATCTCTACAAAGAGAATTACAAAACACTGTTCAAAGAAATCTAAAGTGACACAAGCAAATAGAAAAACATTCTATCCTCATGGATAGGAAAAATTGATATTGCTAAAATGGCCATACTGCCCATGGCAATTTACAGATTAATGCTATGCTGATGAAACTATCAATGACGTTTTTCACAGGATTAGATAAAACCATTCTAGAATTCGTTTGGAACCCAAAAGACCCGAAATAGAGAAAACAATTCTAAGCAAATATAATAAAACTGAAGGCATCACACCACCCAATGTCAAACTATACTTACAAGGATACATTAACCAAAAATCATCGTACTTGTACAAAAACAGACATGTAGATCAATGGAACAGAATAGAGATCTTAGATATAAAGCTGAACACCTACAACCATCTACCCTTTGACAAGGTCAACAATAACAAACAATGGGGAAAGGAATCCCTATTCAATAAATGGGACTGTGATAACTGGCTAGGCATATGCAGAAGTTTGAAACTGAAACCCTACCTTTTACCATACACAAAATCAACTCAAGATGAATTAAAGACTTAAGTATAAATTTAAACCAAAAAATGCAGTAGATAACCTCAGAAATACCATTCTGGTCATCATCCCTGACCAAGATTTAATGACGAAGACTCCAAAAGTAATCACAACAAAAACAAAAATTTACACGTGGGACCTAATTAAACTACAGAGCTTCTGCATAGAAAGAAAAACTGTCAATAAATAAATTAAACAGACCACTTACAGAATGAGATAATATATTTGCAAAATTATGCATATAGCAAAGATCTAAGTGACAAAATCTATAAGGAATTTAAAGCAACAAAGAAAAAACAAACAACCCCATTAAAAAATGGGCAAAGGACATGAGCAGATATTTATGAAAAGAAGACATATGTCAGCCAACAAGCATATAAAAAATGTTCAATATCACTAACCATTAGGGAAATGGAAATCAAAACCACATTGAGATATCATTTCACACTAGTCAGAATGGCCATTATTAAAAAGTCAAAAAACAACAGATGCTGGCTAGGTTGCAGAGAAAAGGGAATACTTATATACTGTTGGTGGGAATGTAAATTAGTCCAGCCACGGTGGAAAGCACTTTGGAGATTCCCCAAAGAACTTAAAATAGAAATACTGTTCAACCCAGCATCTCATTATTGGGTATATATGCAAAGGAATATAAATTGTTCTACCATAAAAACATTTGAATGCATATGTTTATTGCAGCACTGTTTACAATAGCAAAGACATAGAATCAAGCCAGATGGTCCATCAAGGGTAGACTGGATTTGGAAATTGTGATACATATGCAACGTGCAACAGAGAATACTACACATCCATAAAAAGGAATAAAATCACGTCCTTTGTAGTGACATGGATGGAGCTGGAGGCCATTATCCTCACAGAATTAATATGGGAGCAGAAAACCAAATTCTGCATGTTCTCACCTGTAAGTGAGATCTAAACATTGAACACACGTGGACAGAAAGAAGAGAACCATAGACAACAGGGCCTGTATGAGAGTAGGGGGTAGGAGGAGGATAATATGGTTTGGGTATGTGTCCCCACCGAAATCTCATCTCAAATTGTGATCTCAAGTGTTGGAGGTGGGGCCTGGTGGGAGGTGATTTGATCATGGGGGTGTTTTCTAATGGTTTGGCACCATCCCCCTAGTGCTATCTAGTGATAGAGTTCTCATGAGATCTGGCTGTTTTAAAAGTGTGTAGTTATTCCTCTCTCACTCTCTCTCTCACCTGCTCTGCCATATGAAGATTGTGCCTGCTTCCCCCTCACCTTCCACCATGATTGTAAGTTTCCTGAGGCCTCCCCAGCCATGTCTCCTGTACAGCCTGCAAAACTGTGAGCCAATTAAACTTCTTTTCGTCAAAAATTACCCAGTTTTAGGTAGTTCTTTATAGCAGTGTGACAACAGATTAATACAGAGGGTGAGGATTGAAAAACTACTTATAGGGCATACGTATCCTTGAAACATAAAATAAAGGTTGGAAAGAAAAAAGTATCCTAACTTCCAATATGATAGTGTTAGGAGGTTAGGTCATGAGGGTGGAGCACTCATGAATGGTATTAGCGTCATTATAAAAGGGACCTTAGAGAGTTTTCTTACCCTTTTTCTGCCATGTGAGAATACAATGAGAATATGGCAATACGCAACCAGGAAGGGAATCCTCACAAGAATCCAATCATGCACCCTGAGCTTGGACTTCCAGCCTCCAGGACTATGAGAAATAAATTTATGTTGTTTATTAGCTACCCAATCTATGGTACTTTGTTTTAGCAGCCCAAAATTACTAATACATGAAGAAATGTTAAATTTTTGCCAAATGATTTTCCTTGTCTGTGGAGATGATTGTATGATTTTGGTCCTTTGTTCTGATAAGCATATTACATTAATTGATGTTCGTATGTTAAACCAACCTTGCATTTCTGGGATAAATCTCAACCCTTCATGCTTTATAATTATTTTTATATGTTGCTGGGCTTGGTTTGTCAGTATTTTGTTTGGAATTTTTGCATCTATTTTCATAGAGACATAAAATACATTGGAACATGATACCTCTTTGCATCATATCTGTCTTAAGTTAGGGTCTAATCACCCTCAACACCCAAACTTCAGAAAAGAATTGTCAACATTTACTGTGTGTATCTCCTCACTTCTTATTGTCTTATCAACCCAGTCTTAACATATAGCTTTGACACTTTACTGAAACTGTCCTTGAGAAGGCCATCTGCAGCCCCAAGATCATTAAATCCAAAACACACTTTTGAATCCTCATTTCATCTTGATTTCTCAACAGTGTTTGACACAGCTGATTACTTCCTTTTCTTGGAATTCCTCTCTTCTTTTAATGTTCATTACACCACACTCTTGCTTCTTTTCCTATAATAGTGGTTGTATTATCTTAATTGCTTTGACAACTCATATATTTTGATTAAACTTCTAAATGATACAGTTCCCCAGAGTTCAATCCTAGACCCTTTTCTCTTTTAAGAGGACTCATACATGCCTGTCACTAATGATTTTATGCTGATGACTCCCCAAATTTATTTATAGTCTGGATCTTCTCTATTGAATTGCACTTACTCAATGTTTCTATTTGATGCTTCGCTGACTTAAGTCCCAAATCCAACATGTTCAAAACCAAATTATTTTCCCCACTAAAACTGCTTTTCTTGTGTTGATTATACGCACTGTGAGAGCAGGGACCTTGCCTGTCTTGTTCACTGTTGTCTCTATAGCACCTGGAAAAGCTTCCTAGCCACCAGCAAGAGCAACAGCCCACTAAATATTTGTTAAATAAGTGAATAAATAAATAACTGTATTCTAAAAAGTCAAATGTTGTTTTTGATCAAAAATGCATGAATATTTTCAAGGAACTATTTAATTTTTATTATTCTTTATAATACATTTAGTTTCTTTTGACAGCAACAGAGCTTTGTTATGGTCCATTTATAGAATAGTGTCCAAATAGGAAAAGCTTTACTTTCTTTTTCTTCTTAATATCGAATCAATTTTGGCACGTTGATGTTTGACATTTCAAATATTATTGTTAAAATAGAATAAACAAGCAAGAAAGTAGACAGGCCTTAAGATTGTGGCTTGATGAATTTTCAGAAACTGAACATGTAACTAGCACCGAGATCAATAAACACAACAGCATCTCAAATGCCCCTTCATGCTCCCTTCCAGTCACTATGTCTACCCTCAGAGTAATCACTACCCTGAAACTTATCAGAATAAGTAAATTTTGCCTGTTCTTTACTTTGTATCAGTGGAATCATACATCATATACTCTCTTAAGTTTTACCTCTTTTACTAAACGTTTATATTTGTGAGATTCATCCAGGTTGTTGCATCAGGTTGTAACTTGTTCATTCTCATTGTTGGAATATTGTGGAATATTCACACAAAGAAATACTCTGCAACAATAGTATTTCTTTGTGTGAATATTCCACAATTTATTTATTTTTTTAATATATTTTTTATTGCATTTTAGGTTTGGGGGTACATGTGAAGAACATGCAAGATTGTTGCATAGGTACACACATGGCAGTGTGATTTGCTGCCTTCCTCCCCATCACCTATATCTGGCATTTCTCCCCATGCTATCTCTCCCCAGCTCCCCACCCCCCGCTGTCCCTCCCCTTTTTTCCCCCGACAGACCCCAGTGTGAGATGCTCCCCTCTCTGTGTCCATGTGTTCTCATTGTTCAACACCCGCCTACGAGTGAGAATATGCGGTGTTTGATTTTCTGTTCTTGTGTCAGTTTGCTGAGAATGATGGTTTCCAGGTTCATCCATGTCCCTACAAAGGATGCGAACTCATCGTTTTTGATGGCTGTATAATATTCCATGGTGTATAGAAAGAAATAGAAATTCCATTTGATCCAGCAATCCCATTACTGGGTATATATCCAAAGGATTATAAATCATTCTACTATAAGGACACATGCACACGAATGTTCATTGCAGCACAGTTTACAATAGCAAAGACCTGGAACCAACCCAAATGCCCATCGATGATAGACTGGACAGGGAAAATGTGGCACATATCCAAAATTTATTTATTCAGTCTATTGTTGATGGACATTTGTGTAATTTGCAGTTTTGGGTAATGACAAAGAGTGCTGTTATGAACATTCTATTACTTGTCTAAAGATAATGAAAAGTGATATTAAATTCCTCATTGTCAAACAGTAGTATAATGCTGTGGTTACAAATTTGCCTCAGGAGTCAGAATGCTTAAGTTTAAAATCTGCTTTATTTGTATGAGATCGATACAAGAAAAATTATAAAATTTATTAGGAGACTTTAAAGGTGACTAAAATAAATAGAGATATAACATGTGAGTGGAATGGAAGATTCAATGTTTTATAAAAGTATCAATTCCCTAAAATTTTAATCATAACTTAAATGCACACTGATTTAAAAAATACCTTCTCTACTACTTACTGGTTGTGCAGTCCTGGGTAGCTTACTTAATTTACCTTGGGCTCGGTTTCCTAACCTGTCAAATACAGATTACAATAGTAATAGTGGTAGTAACAGAAGTAATTAGTAGTAGTAGTAGTGGTGGTATCTGCCTTACATGGATTACTATTAAGATTAGGTGAGGTAAAACTTGCAAAACAGAACAGTGCCTGAAACATAGAAACTCTCCAGTATGAGCTGTTATTATTGCAGTCAAAGTTAATAAGTACTAAAGTTACTACTACCAGGCTATACAGACAATTTATGTTCATAAACCAGAATGTATTTGTTATTGGATATAACATTGAAAACATTGTGATAGTTTAAAAAACCCACATATTTTAAATTTTAATCAAATGTCCATGTTTTCCTGAAATGGTGGTGATGACGATTTTACCACTCACATAGGTCAGTTCTGAGCATCCACTGTACCCAAGTACATTGATTTGATCTTTACAAATCATACAAATGTATTAAATAATCACATGCACCCAAAGCTATGCACATCTATTATGCATCAATAACTTTTTATGTAAAACAATAAAGGAGTGGTTATAGTAATTATCCCTCTACAGCTAATTATAATAAAAATCTCACATGTTTCCAAACAAGATCATCAAAACAGATATTTGGGCTTTCTACATTTTTCACTCTCCACAGCATGCAAAAGGCAAAATTTCAAAGCTAATTCTGGATAAGAAAAGAATTCTATCCCCTGACTCTAAAGAAAAAATGGGTGATTACCATTATTTTAATAAAAGTTTTATGATTTTTCTAGAGACTTACTAATGTTATGAAGTATTGTATTTCCTTTTTCAGAAATTCTTAGCCTGAATGCTGCATAAGAAAATATGACGAAGTAGATTGAATTGAAATAGGTCTCTGCTTTCCATTTGTGGGTCTTTCATGCTAGGACAGCACTTACTTGACCGTTTGCAAATAAACCATAGTGGTTGCTGGTGAGGAGCTGAGAAACTCATTTAACCTGTGAAGGTTTTAATTCTGGGACATGGTCACAAAGTCTTATCCCAAACTGAACTGGCATATTGATTATTGGTAGTAGAAGAGGCATAGAGCAAGTAGGCCTTTAACTATACTGTACTTTATGGCTGCTAAAATAACCCCCACCTTAAATAACTTGAATGTAATATCCAGGATACTTTCAAGGAACAGAAACAGTTGAACTGCACAATGGCCTCATGTTTTACATAACAGCTGTCATAAGGTATAGACCTAGAATTCACTTATCTAACTTGTGTGGGCTTTCAGAGTTTCCCTCACATTTTGAGTAAAATCTTGGATCCTGAGTAGAGAAAAATCACTTCTATCACAGACATTTTTATCAAATGTGAGCTACTGATTAAACTTTACTCTGCCATCTTCAAAAGATGAGAAGTATTCCACAACAGTTTCTGAGCTCATGATACCGTATCACACATCACAGTGTACCTTCTGTTAGAGAACTCAGGTTAAGTTGGGGAAATATGAAATCTGTCAAACAATAGTAGAGTGGAATGCAAAGGGCATTGTCTTCAGAACACACAGACCTGGGTTCAAGTTCCAGCTTCTCTCCTTCTTAAATGGGGAACCTGGACAAGGTTTTTAAAATCTTCTGAGCCTCTGGTTCTTTATTTATAAGAGGGATAAAATAGTGCCCACTTTTTGTTGGGAGGATTAAAACAGATAAGTACATACACTTATCAGGAGCAGGTACGTATTTGGTCCTTAGAAAATGTTAGCCATTGTTGTTGTCATTATGTTGTTATCATTATAGTTTGAGTATGAATATGCTAAAGATTGCTTCCAACTGGAAGGGAGAGCTGGAAAGACTTTTTGAAGAAATGGAAAATGGCTTTTGTAGATAGATAGAATAAGAATATGAAATGACTAGGGAGAAGCAAGAGGAGTTAGCCTTCCAAACAGAGAAATATATGTTCATATAAGCCTAGAGAAAGGCATGAAAGGAGAGGAACCAGATTTTACATTGATTACCCCAAAAATGAGCAAAAAGGAGATTATAAGCATTTTTAGTGTATCATCGTTGGATGGTTTTGTCACAGGATCCTTAGGGTATCACTTCACCAGCCAGATACTGTGGCATGTGTTTGAGTTTTGCTCACGTCCACTGGGTTCGTTCCACCCACTAGGCCTGGCAGGCTGTGCTCAGTTTGTGCTACTGGCTTGGATTCCATGCCTGCCAAGGGAAAGTCTGGCATGGAGCAGAAAGGGGTATGTGAGTGAGCAAGCACAGGGCCCAGCCACTGCTCACAGCTAGGCACACAAGCCCAGCTCCATGTGAGGCTGCAGCTAGACCAGATATACTGCAAGCTGCTTCCACTGCTGGCACCAGCATCTGGATAATAGAAAATGTGGTGGCACCTGAAAGCTCAGAGATGCCAGGAACCAGAGAACCCCAAAGAGGGTGTTACAGCATGTCACAACCCTGGCTCAGGGAGCCCTGAGGTCTGGGCATCCAGAAGGGCCACAGCTCTTCTCGCCTTCTTGTGGCCTTCAGTGTGGTGAGTGCAGGGTGGGGAAGTGTTTTGGAAGGGTGTGTTTTAGCCCATTTGTATTACAGCTCTATTAGTCCTACCGCCTCACTCCAGCTGGTGGCTGCTGGGCTTGCCTGGCTCTGCTGCTGTTTCCTGTTGTGTGGGTAGGCTGCCTGGCACTGGCAGAGGGCAGGAGGGCTATAGTGTTACAACAGGTTTGGCTCAAGGAATCCGAAGGTTTGGTCCCCCAGAAGGGTTGCCACTCTTGACTCCCATAGTCCAGGAGCATGTCACCACCCAAAGCTCAGAAAGCCAGTCAGGAATGTGTTATAGCTCCTTTTGCTCCAGCCGTTCTATAGATCCTGTGTTCTTGTCCCATGTCCAGGAGGAATTAGGTTTTGTGGACAACTGGAGGGTGAGCAAGGTGGAGAGGAGCTTTATTGAGCGATAAAACAGCTCTCAAGAGACCCGAAGTAGGTAGCTCCTTTTCACAGGCAGGTCAGAGTCTGTCCTGTTTCTGGTCAACATGTTTGGAAACTCCATTAAGTCACTGACCTGAATCTGGGTCTCTCCAAACACTCTCTGGGAGGAATTAAACACTGATGGTCTCTAAGCCATGGACTTTCTGTTCCATAGTATCAGTTGTGATATTTCAGATTGTAGGGTCAAAAAAAATCTGTTTATCAGTTAATATGTAATGATCTGGCAGGCACTTACACTGCTAAGCATAAGAAAACTGTGTGTGATGATGTATTCAGAGGAGAAATCAATGCTCCAAAAAACGACTTCCATGTTTCTGCAAACTAAGGATTTTCAGACAGATTTTGTGTTTACAATTCATGATATATTGGTAATTATTGTTTTGAAGATATTGTAGGAGCACTACACCATGAAAATTCCCCTTTCATAAGTTAGCAAGGATCAGAAGGTTGAGATAGCAACATGGTGGTAGCATCCTCCCAAGTGCCTGGGTGCTCCGGTGGCAGGAGATTTAGAGCTTTCCTGGGAGCAGACTGGGAGCCATGGCTTGGGTATCAGTAGTTTACACCTTTGTTGGAGGGATTAAAGTGAAGAAAATGATAAGTTACTGTACTCCTACTACATGCCTGGTGAGAGGCTAGGCCTTTTACATGTATTAGTCAGTTTAGGCCTTAAAATGACACTGCAAGGTAGATATTATTCTCTATGTTATTTACTGCTCTTTAAACAATAAATGATAATCCATCACATCAACAGATTAAAAAAGAAAAATCACATAATCATATGAACAGATACAGAAAAAGAATTTGACAAAATTTAACACCCATTTGTTATGCAACCTATCAGCAAACTAGGAATATAACAGCTTTATTTATAATTGCCAAAACTTGAAAGCAACCAAGATGTTCTTAAGTCAGTTAATGGATAAACAAACTGATATATCAAGACAATGGAGTATTATTCAGCACTAAAAAGAAATAAGCTACTGTCAAGTCATGAAAAGACATGGAGGAAACCTAAATACATATTACTAAGTGAAAGAATTCAGTCTGAAAATTTTACTAGCTATATGGTTCCAGCTATATGACATTTTTGAAAAGGTAAAACTATGAAAATACTTAAAAATCAGTGATTTTTAATGGAATGAATATGCAGAGCACAGAGGATTTCTAGGGCAATGAAACTACTCTGTATAATATTGTAATTTGGATGCATATTATCATACATTTGTCGAAACTCAAAGAATGTACAACACCAAGTGTGAACCACCACATAAGCTATGGACTTTGGGTAAGAATGAATGAAGTGGCAATGTAGGTTCATCAGTTGCAAAAAATGTACCATTATGGTGGAGGATATCAACAGTAGGGATGGCTGCGCATGTGTGAGGTAATAGAATGTATAGGAACTCTATACTTTGCATTATTTTCCTGTGAGCCTAAAACTGCTCTAAAACTAAAGTCTATTTTCAAAAGATTATAATAAAATAATAAATGAGAAAGCAGAGTAGGTAAGGAATTTGGGAAGCCTGCCCATGATCACACAGTAAGTGTTGTTTAGAAGTTAATCTACTGGTAAAGAGAATATAACAGTCTTAATTTGAAGGTGCTTAGCCTGCTGGTTCATGATTTGGGAGGAGAGGTCTGTAAACTCCTCATGACTGTACGTGTAAAGAATGTCTCTTCTAGAGAGACTTTCCCTAAGTTTCATGGAATCTTTAACTAGATTAAGAATCACATTGGACACATGATATTGGAAATAGCTCCATGATAAAAGCAGATAGTCAACGTTGGAATTATGTACAATCTGTTTGAAAGTAATGGTCACAACATGTTCCAACATGTCTAGGTTAGGATTGGTTAGAAGTACCCCATTTCTATTTGTGACAGGGTCAGCACACCCCAAAAATTCTGAGGTGAATTATATTTTGTGAGTATATAAGAGACTCTTAAGTCTTTGGAGATGCTACCCTGAGAAGTCCAAGTTAAACTTGAAGTTTTTCTTTCAGAAGCTCTTAGATGATAAAACCTAAAATGCAATAAAAAAAAGTTAAAAAAATAAATAATTAATTTTATTTTTGAATTATCTTCATTGAATGGTAAACTTATTGAAGACCACCAGGATTTTGACTGTGTTATGTTTCTGTGACAGAATAAGGAATACATACGCATCTGAGAATAAACACTGTCACACACTGTTAGAGCAGAAATGAACTCTAAAATTCCATCTCTCTCAGTGCATATCAGGGTAGGTAATGACAACACCAAGTCCCAATATCATGGATACAATATCATGTGGCACAATATCATGTGTCCAATGTGATTCTGAGAGAGGAAGAGAGCTTGCTTATGATCACTCAGCAAGTTAGGGATTAAGTAGGGAGTGATCCTGTCTGTAGCGTCCCAGGCCAGTACTCTACAGAGGGAAAACTCCTCAAACTTTTCAACTTGTTATATTCACATGCTTACTGGGCAGCTCTACTTGTTTACCTCTCTCAGGCAGCTCAAACACCACAAATTTAAAATCAAATTCATTATTTTTCCTCTGCTTTTCTCAAAACACCCTCTTTTACCCACCATCTCCACTCTCTATTGTTTCCACAACTCCTCAAGCTAATGCCTAATTTCTTTGCCCTGCTTCTGTTCCAGTTACCTACTGTTTAACAGATACCTCAAAAAACATTTATTTTGCTCATCAATTTGCAATTTGAGTAGGGCTTGACAGGGATGCCCATCTCTGCTGTATTCAACCTCAGCAAGTTGTATGAAACGCTGGAGGGTGGAATCATCTGAAAGCTCACTTACTCATATTGTGTGGAAGCTGGTACCATCATAGGTCAGCTAGCAGACTGAACTGTCCAGGCTTTAGCTTTAAAGCCTACAAATAGCCTTTCCGTGTGGCTACTTGTCCTCCTCACATCATGGTGGCTAGGTTCCAAAGACAAGCATCTCAAGAGAGGGATGGCGTGGGTAGGTGGAAGTCATGTTTCCTTTCATGCACTAGCCTCACATTGTTACTTCTACTGCATTGTTGAGGCAGTGACAAAAGCCTGCCTGGGTTCAAAGGGAGGGAAAAACACTCCATCTTTTGATAGGGGAATAGCAATGTGCAAAAGCTTATAGATTAGAATTATTGCTAAGCCATCCTGAAATCTTTAATTATAGAACTGATCTCTGGATGCTACTTTCTGTTTCAGGAATTGAAAGTAACTTATGTACTTTTTCAGGACTCCAAAAAAAGGTATACAGTGTTAATATTATAGAACATCTATGCTAAACAGTTTTCTTTTTCATTTTCTTCCATAATATCTAACAATATGCCTATTAGAATAGTAAGAAATGTGATCTTGACTACTGTTTCTATATAAGCAGAACTGCATTCTCCAAGAATCTACATCTAAATCTTTTGTGAATGCCCATGGATTTTATACTGCTATGGCATGTACTGTACAATCAAAAGTATGTTCACAAACATTTTGAATACATTTATGACTTCCCACTTTAAAACATTCATTTGGAGAATTTACACATACACACACACACACACTCTTACACTAATCTATTCTGATTAGTTTGTTAAAAAAGCATGCTACTTCAATACATTATATAAAATAGTCTATAAGTTGTGTTCTTCCTAAACAAAGCATTAACTGACTGCAACATAAAAATGGAAATGAAAACTTTACAATTGAGATAGTTAATTAAAGAATATAGTGGCTAATTAATAACTTATTAGCAACATATTGATACCAAAAAGTCCCTAGAATCTCATGTTATATAAAATATCACAAAGAGAGTGGTGATAAATTGGATCTATTGTGTATAGTTCCAGCAATTCATGGAACCAGAGCTAATAGATGCCACAGCCAATATAAAGGGATGCCTCTGATATGTATCTGCTGACTATCAGCCATGCCTGAAATATTATAGAGCCATGAGCCCAGTGCATCATCAAATAAATAAGGAAAAACCTGATCATGCTAAGAAGAGAGCTCCCAGGATGGAGAGAGTTCTCAGAATTGTGTCGTATGAGAAACGATTGAAGGGCATGGGGATGATGTGGTAGACTAAATTGTTGCTCCCAATTTTTCCCTGCCCTGTAATATTTTTAATGCATCCACATCTGTGCCACAACCTTGTGGTGGGCAGAGTGTATTTTCCTGCCCCCTTGATTTTGGCCTTGCCAAATATAATATCAATAGATTTAATGCTAACAGAACTTGAAATGTGCTTGTGAAGTTATGTTACTCTCCTGCATTCCTGCATTTCACTATGAGAATATGCTCATTTAGCCACTGCCCAGGGAAAATGACAGACCTGTAGAACAGACCTGGATCCAACACACAACTTACAGCAAAGTCCAGTTGAGCCCACCTTTGATCAGCTGATCTCTAGCCAATCCACAGATATGTGAATGCAAATGCAAATATCTATTATTGTATTGTGCTGAGTTTTGGGAGGGGAGTTTGTTAGGCAGCATTATTGTGGTAATATCTAACTAATATAGACAATGATTGATCATTTTGTGTTACATAGTACCAGTACCATAGGATAATAACTAGCAGATAGAATAAAATAGGAGGAAGGTTTATATGCCCATTTAACATCTCTTGTAGTCCTGATGTTCTCCGATTTGATGAAACGATGCAAAAAGTTTGTGAAATAAGCAAGTCCCTTTTGATCCATCAATTTTCACAATTTTAGTTCAGTCAGAAAAACACTCCATTGAGATCAATGAGTTAAAGCAAGTATCACTGTTACTGCAGCTCATTAAAATCTTTCATATTTCTTACAAATTTTAAAATAACTATGTGATGGTGCTGCTCTATATCAACTTCATTACCTCCATAAGTTTGGTGAAGGCTCACAAAAACACTGGCCCAGTGGAGTTGTGATCCAGTGAAGTCAAAGAAAATGATCTGCTCAGCTTTCTAGGCCCCAGAGGAAAGCTATCCATAAACCAAGTTTTCCTTAGCTTTAACACATGGCATCTCTCCATGTTGGTCAGCCTGGTCTTGAACTTCCGACCTCAGGTAATCCACCTGCCTCGACCTCCCAAAGTGCTTGAATTACAGGCACATCCATAAGCCATGTTTTCCTTAGCTTTAACACATTTCCTTTCACAGATTATATTCTACTCAAATTTTCCATCATACAAAGTCTACAAGGGGTAAATGGTGGGTTGACAATCATTTTGATCTCTATTTTTCACAAGAACTTTGGTCTTAGAATGGTGTATTAGTAGCGTTGCCAGATATCTTAAAAATTCAAGGATCACTGGAATCTAGTTGGAATGTATATCTAAATTGTCTCTCCAAAACTTTCTGAAGTTAGAGAAAAGCAACCACTGGATAGCAAAGGTGACTTAGTAATCCACTACACCACTGACGGACAGTAATTTTCAGAGATATTAAAATCCCTGTTAATAAGATTATTTTGTTAAATAGTATTGATTTTCTGCCTTTCTTGCTCCCAAACTCCTAATAGATGCCCTACCATAAAATAACAGGAACAACAACTCTCCTGCCTTCATCTTCTGTGCTGGCTGCAATACCAGACTGAAACTGATTGGTTCATTGGAGCAAATGAGTATACAAACCACATTAGGGCCAGTTTAAGTAAGGAAATAGTATTTCTCAAAGTGCAGGCTTCAGAACACTAACATAGATCTCTGATGGGATATCAAGTGATTCCAAAAGCATTCCATAGTTTCATTGAAAAAAGCAGTGAAATTAAGTTATTCACATATGTTCCCTAGATTTGAAATGTAAGATTAATTATGATAGTCACAGAAATTTCTTAATGTTCTTAATAATCATTATAGTCTTAAAAATCACACATCCACTATAAGGACTTAGTTGGTTAGCTTCTCTTGCCTAATATCAATTATAACATAGTTCTTCATCTTCATATTTTTAGGTCATTTGTATGTTATTGCTTAGGGAGTTTGTATAGTATATTTCGTTGTTTCTTTTGGCTATTGTGTTTGATTTTAAAATTATTTAATAAAGTATAAAAAACTTATTAAAATGGTAACTAGAACATTGTAATGCAGAACAAAGTGGTAAATTTAAATGGTGAGCAGGACTCAAGTACAAACAGACCATGTATCTGTATGTTCTAGGACAAGTGAATGTGTGATTGTGATGATTTCATATAAGCAGGCAAAATAGAAGGGTGAAAGGAAGGCAGAAAAGAAGGAAGGAAGGGAGAAAGACAGAAAAAGGAAAGTGTGATTAAGAAAGGATATGCTTAAGACTGTTCAAAATATTTAAAATTGTTAAATGGTTGCATAAAGACATCATAGCTTTCATGCCTTTCTCTTTTTTTTTTTTTTTTTTGAGATAGAGTTTCACTCTTGTTGCCCAGACTGTAGTGCAATGGCACGATCTTGGCTCACCACAACCTCCACCTCCCAGGTTCAAGCAATTCTCCTGCCTCAGCCTCCTGAGTAGCTGGGATTACAGGCATGTGCCACCACACCTGGCTAATTTTGTATTTTTAGTAGAGGTGGGGTTTCTCCATGTTGGTCAGGCAGTCTTGAACTTCTGATCTTAGGTAATCCACCCTCCTTGGCCTCCCAAAGTGCTTGAATTACAGGCATGAGCCACCATGCCCAGCCTCATGTCCTTTTCTGACAAAACACATGACATTGAATATTTTCTATGCAAGTACACAATAAAATTTTCCAGTAATAAATTAATTAAACACAAAGAACAGGTTCAAACTACAAGAGCATTATTCAAGGATTTGCTGCTCGTGGAAATATCAAGAAGTGACAGAGGTTACCAGAGGTCACCCATGTCTGCTCCACTTTTTTTGCAGAAAGAAAAACTCTGACATTTTAGTTTGGCATTTGGACACTCAGAACAAATATGTAATTGCTCAGCTTCTTGGCAGCTATGTGTGGCAATGTGGCTGAATTCTAGCCAATGAATATGAAGGCAAATTATTTTGTTAAATAATATTGATTTTCTGCCTTCCTTGCTCCCAAACTCCTAATACATGCCCCACCATAAAATAACAGGAACGACCACTCTCCTGCCTTAATCCTTTTTGCTGTGATGCCTTTATGTAACCATTCAACATGAGACTTGAGTGTGTCCTTAAAGGAAAGAGACATTGTGCCTTCTCCCCTCTTTCTTCCATCTGCTGTCTGTATTGTAGAGTTGTGGATGTGGTAATGAGCTATCTTGAACCATACAGGTGAGGGCAGCACTTAAAAGAAGGCAAAACAATGAGCTAGAAGGAGCCTAGATCTCTGGATTACTTCCTGGAGCAGAGCCTCCATGCCATTCCTGAATCTTCTAACTCCAGACTGTTATAAAAGATAGAAGCCTTTGCTAATTTTGGTCTCTTTCATGGAGCCAAACACATACTCAGACTTCACACACAGCTATGAAGTCACTTGATTGCCAAGAAGTTTGTGATGGCATTGCAAATTTAATGATAAATATACTGCTCACAGATAAAGAAGAAACAAGTGTTAAATGACACTGTTGGATGTTACAAAACATCAGTAAGAAACGAAAGAGCAATTACTATCATGTGTGCAGACATTTCACAAAACAAAACCATGCATGTATAGAGTATAAATCAGCTCTTGGCACATGTGTGGGACATATATGATTGTTGAATTCAGTTACTTTTATTATTATATTTATCACTGACAACTGAGAGTACAGAAGGGGAGGGGGCTTTCTTAATTTGCTTAATAATTATTTTGTGAGTGATTGTTTAAACTGGGGAAAACAGTGCATCTGGATTAGTATTGATGGAGAAACTGCAATTTGTATATCAAGGAAGGATGTTGCCAACTAAAACATTAGAGGTTATGCCTGAATGTCCAAGCATACATAGATTTGTTTGTAGAAAATAACTAGTGGTGAACAACTGGTCTCCTGATCTTGTCTCAGTTTTGAAAGGAATAATGACAATCACTAATACGATCAAAATATGTGCTCTGATTACACTTCTTTTCAGGCTGCCATGAGAAGAATCAAGCAATGAATCTGAGACTCTGCTTTTCTACAATAAGGTATGCTGACTATCAAGGGGAAAGATGTTGCATATGATTTTGAAAAGAAGGATAGGATTTCCTCACTGCATTGAAACAATGCAAGTAAAGACCATTCTGATTTTGAGGTACTTACTCAAATCGGAAATTTCAGTGAAGAATCTGAATTGACCCCTTCAGGGTTAAGCTGGCATGAAGTTTTATGTGGAGGATTAGATATAGAAATTTATTAAAAACAAACTGGGTCAAGTGGCTTGATCTTCAAGAGTTGGACTCTTTTCCCACCACTTGCTAATTATCTTCTCCTGTGGAAGAAGGCAACATATTGTTGCATGTAGTGGGATGATACACATCTTAATGCAGGATGCTGTAACCAGTGACCATAGACTGAGCAGTTTAAACAACAAACGTCTATTTATCATAGTTCTGGAGACCGAAAGTCTAAGACCAGTGTGCTGTTATGGTCGGGTTCTGATGAGGCCACCCTTCTGCGTTGCAGACTATCATCTTCTTGCTGTGTCTTCATATGGCAAAAAGAGGATAAGTGAGGTCTCTAAAGTCTCTTTTAGAAGAACGCTAATCTTATTCATGAGAGTTCCAACCTCATGACCTAATCACCTTCCAAATGCCTCAACTGATAATAACACTACATTGGGAGGGTAGGATTTCAACATATAAATTTTGAGGGAACATAAGCATTCAGCCCATTGCAATACATGAAATAATAATATTTCACATCTTTCCTATCCCTACTATCCATTTATTTACCACATTGCCCTTACACACTCAAACTAGACTTGAGTCTACACAGTTTCCAGGAAATAAGGTGACAGCTGAATTGGAAACACAAAATAAGTTAACTCCAGGTAACACATCTATGTTCCACACAGGAGACTGAATGAGTATATAAGTCAGGATCCTGGCAAGAAACAGATCAATTAACCGGTCAAACTTAATGGATTGACTTTTTACAATTATATGGGCAGAGGGAAATGAAAAAAGGATGGTAAGAAATCCAGGCGTTAGCGACAATAGTGAGTCATTGCTACTCTTTGCCTTGAATGGGAAAAGGACAGAAATGATCATAGTAATCCAAAAAGAGCTGTGGCTATGGTTGTAAGAGAGGGTTGTCTGATCAGAGCTGTGTCCTTTGGTAGAGACAAGAAGCTACTGTCAACATGCGGCCTGACAGGGAGAGAGCCCAGGGACTAAAGATCTTGATTTCTCTGCCCTTCCAGCATCAATCTCCTGCCAGTGCCTCTCACTGGCTACACCCAGACAAGAATCCAGAGGACAAGGGCACTTGGTGATGAGATCCATAGAGGTTGGTCTGGGCTAACAGAGAAGAATGAGAAAGGATAGAGCAATTCTGGAGGAATAAATGCAGAGTATTCATTACAGGGGAGACAGAAGGTAAAAGAGATTAGGCTAATTGCATGTACCTATTTTAAGGACTTTCATGGAATTCATGTTTAGTAATTCTACTTACATCTCATTTGCCAGCACTGAGTTAGCTACATGATCACATATATCTACAGGCCGGATTGGAAATTTTGTTCTTTTCTTTTCTTTCTTTCTTTTTTTTTTCCCCTTCTTTTAAGCTGGGCACATTTTCCCACCAAATAAAATTAAGATTCTACTAAAAAGAAAAAACAGGAGACTGGATAATGGGTAGGCAACTGGCAATCTTTGCCACAGCCTACTTGATCAGCTGCTGCAATTGATTGCCAATATTTTATTTAGGATTTTAAATCTATTTTCAGAGAAGAGATTAGCTATAGTTTTTCTTTTGGTACTAAACTTATCTTTTGTAAATATAAAGGTAGTGTAGCCTTGTATAACTTGAAAGTAAGCTGTCAACGTTCTTAAATGCTGTTAAACAACTTATATCATGTGGAAGCTTTCTTGAGTGTCAAAATTATTGGAATAAGGTTGTAAATACTCATGTAATTAATAAAATTTAATAGCTATATGTATTTACATTTCTTTTCTCATTTCTACTTGGTTTAGATGTGTCTTCTTTCTTCTTCTTCTCTTGAAGAAGAGTCCAGCAATACCTTTATTCCAAAGCCAGAGAAAGACACTACAAGAAAACAAAGTTAGAAAGAAAGCTCAATATCCCTGAAGAACAGAAATGCAAAAGTCCTCAACAAAATACTAGCAAACTGAATCCCCCAGCATATATCAAGGATCAAACATCTTGATTACCTGGGATTTATCTCTGAGATGCAAGGTGACTCAACATACACAAATAAATAAGCATGATATGCTACATTAACAAAATGAAGGATTAAAATCATACGATCATCTCAATAGATGCAGAAAAAACATTTGACAGCATTTACTATCATTTCATGACAAAATCTCCCAACAAATATATTACGGAAGGAATGTATCTCAACATAATAAAGGCTATATATGGCAATCCCATAACTAAACTCATACTTAAAAGTTACAATCTGAAAGCTTTTTCCGTAAGATTAGGAACACCACAAGTGTGCTCGCCCAGTCTTGTCACACTTCTGTTTAATATAGTACTAGAAAGAAACCCACACATATACAGTCAAGAAAACTTTGACAAAGAATACACAATAGGAAATTGTATTGTGTATTCTTTGTAAATAGTATTTCAATAAAAATCTTCAGTAAATAGTATTGGGAAAATTGAACATCCACATGCAAAATAATAAATTGTACCTTAATCTGATGCCATACACAAAAATCATCTTAAAAAAGTTTAAAGACTTAAATGTAAAACCTGAAAGTATAAAAGTTCTAGAAGAAAAAATAGGGAGTAAACTCCTTGACTCTCATCTTGGCAATCATTTTTTGGATATAACACCAAAGCACAGGCAACAAATGTAAGTAGAAATAAGCAAATGAAACTATATAAATCTAAAAGGTTCGTGCACAGCAAAGGAAACAATCAACAAAATGAAAAGACCATCTATAGAATGGGAGAAAATATTTGCAAACCATTTGTGTGGTAAGGATTCAAATAACTGAATAGCAAGAAAATGAAACAAAACACGCACACAACTTTAAAATGGGCAAAGGAATTGAATAGACATTTTTTTTCAAATAAAATACACAAATGGCCAACAGGTATATTAAAAGGTGCTAAACATTATTAATAGTCAGGGAAATGCAAATTAAAACCACAATGAGATATCAGTGCATACACATTAGGATGGCTATAATAAAAAAGTCAGAAGGTAAGTTTTGGTAAGGATGTAGAGAAAAGGGAACCCTTGTACACTGTCGATGTGATCGTTCATTGGTACTGCCATTATGGAAAACAGTATGAAAGTTCCTCAAAAAATGAAAAGTAGAACTACCATATGATCCACCAATTCCACTCCTGGTCACATATCCGAAGGAAATGAAATCAGTATGTCAAAGAGGTATCTTCACTCCCATGTTCATTGTAGCACTATTCATAATAGCCAATATATGAAAACAACCTAAGCATTCACCGATAAACATATATCTCACATTTTCTTTGTGTGTATACATACACATATATATATGGAATATGTGTGTGTATATATATATATATATGGAATATGTATATATATATATATGTATATTCAATTTTCTGTATTCTGTTCTGAATACAGAACAGAATTCCATAAAACAGAATATATATTATATATATATAAAACAGAATATATAAATATATTCCATTGTGTGTGTATGTATACACACAATGGAATAATATTCAGCCATCAAAAAGAAGGAAATCCTGCCATTTGTGACAACTAGGATGAAACTGGAGGGTGTTATGTTAAGTGAAATAAGCCAGACACAGAAAGACAAATATTGCATGATCTCAGTTTTAGGTAGAATCTAAAAACCGTTGAACTCATAGCAACAAAAAACAAAATGGTAGTTGCCAGAAGCTGGGGCATGGTTGTTGATCAAGGGGTACAAACTTAAGATGAGTAAGTTCTGGAAAGCTAATATTAGCATGGTGACTATATCTACTTTTTTAAGAGTAGATATTAAGTATTCTTACAATTTTTTCACTCTATCTTCTCTCTCTTTTGTTTTTCTAGAAGTCTTCTTGGAAGCAGTTCCCAAGTTAATTATCTTAACTGTTAACCCTGGAGCCCCTCCACCTACTTGATTCTATTGATTGTGAGCTTAAAGAGATCATCTGTGTGTACATTGGTCTCAGTTTCAGTCCAATCTGCTTTCTATCTTCCAGGGATTCCTTAACATTTCTAGTCTCCCAGTGAGTCTTTCTTGTTTATCGGAACTTCTTTATGTTTATTACTTCCCTATAAAGCATATTTTTCTGTATTTTCTAATAATATGAGGAAGGGCGGGCTTAATCTGCTATGTTGAGGGGAATCTTCACACTTATTTTATTGTTATTGTGGAGTATATCATTTATGTTGTGTCACAACCATTGTGGAACTAGGCAGATTAAAAATATCAAACACAGAAACATAAATAAAAATCATACAAGCTATCGAACCTGTTCATTTTCACGCAAATGTTTAGTACAAATCCTGAAATTCTGAAAGCAGCTGGTCATATGTTATTTTGCAGACGGTTTGATAACTTGTATCTTAAGCCATAGGGGTTCCAGAGGAAGAAATATGGGAGTCTCCACATGGTGAGAAAAAGCCATTCCAATATTCCTCGGGCCCACAAGTGTGAGCACAGGGTAGACAGTAAGCTCCACTCATTCAACGACCACAGCAACTTATATCATTGTTCTGTTCTTTGCGCCTGAGCCATACTTATTGCTCAATATATAAATGAAATTAGAAGAACTTGTTTCCCAGAGAGAAGGTGCCAATTATAAAGTTATGTCCTCACTCTTCTCTTTTCCTATTCTTACATGAAGGCTGGGTTATATTTTGACCAGTGTAACTTGTGAGTACAATCTCAAAGGCAGCCATGTGTGTCAAATCTTCCAGCAATGGTCTACAATACTTTATCAGCAAAAACAAGAGCTAACATTCAGTTAGTGCTTACTCTGCGTCATTCTAAGTGTTTAACATGTGTAATCTTTTATTTCTACAACACAGCCCTCTGAAGTAGGCCCTATGGTGATCTCCAGTTTACAGATGTGGAAAGTGAAGCTCAGAGACATTAACACAACCACATTCATATCAGTTGTGGTAGTAGAGTCAGGATTTGAACCCAGGCAGTTGGATACACTGCCTCAATGTCTTGCCTTTTTTGGTGGCCTGACTCTACCTTATCTTTTAAAAGTGCCTGAATCCTTTGTCTGCAGCACTGCCACTTGATTCCAGAGTCCTTTAGGACACAGTGGTATAAATGCTCATTCTGGTCTTTTACCAGCCATGGTAAAAGAAAGCATGATGCTAAGTCAGATCTATGCCAATCCAAAGTTCCCTCCAACAAAATTGCCTTGCATAATATGTCATATGGATGGATCTGGTTGAAAATTCTCTTCATAAAAATCAGTACTAGATAGAAATAATTTTTGAAGTTGACATCATTAGTAAGGAAATAGTCATCTAACCAATGTTATACAGTCCTTCAAAAATGATGTGACTGTATCTGTTCATTTGTGGACCATACATTTGTGCATAAACTATTTTCTAACTCTGTCACATGCTTCATAAAATGAACAGGATCAATTCACAAATGATGTAACAGTTTCCTCTCCTCAGAGAGGCCTTCTCCTTCCTACCTGACAGACACAGTGCTTTAAACCTGTCAGTCAATCTCTTATAGACTCATTTTTGGCTGTGGTCATTTTTGTCTATGGTCATTTTTTTCCAGGTTATATTCACAGCTTTTAGCCATGTTTATAAGGATCAATGTATTATATTAACCTCTGTATTGATGCAGTGTTTAGAATAAAAACAGTTCATTTTTGGCTCAATTTTGCCATGTTTTGGAGAAGTATACATATATCTGTAGAATGCAATTTAGATTTTCTTTTGCTGCATGACGATTTTCCACTAATTCGTTTTTCCTTTGCCTTCTGTATGGTTCACTTCTGTCTGGACATTTTTAACTCTTGACAATTGGAATAATATATGCTCTAAGGAACAGTGAATCATTCCACAGATGAGTCAGGTTGTCTTATTCAAGGACAAAAATCCATTAAGAGTTAGCAGTGTATGTGGCGGGAGTGGTGGAGGAATACTGAATCTTATAAACAAGGATACCATCTTGCTCAGTATTTAATAGAAGGATAACTAACTTTATACTTTAATGATGTAGAAATGGCTGTTCCTGTGCACCTCTCATATTTATACATTGGAAACTGGGGAGGGAAATGTTACTTGCCTGGAAAAGGTTACACTAGATTTGTAACCAAAGGGTTATGTCTGAGGGGCTTTTTTCTCATTTGAGACTTAAATAAACTAAAAGGCCTGCCCTTCACTTAGATGGATTGAGTCCAGGTTTTCTCTAAAAAAAAAAGAAAAAGAAAAAGAAAAAAGAAAGAAAGAAATTGGAGACCCTCACCTAAAAAACCAAAGTTCTCTTACAGTGAGCCCTGTGTAGGTGGGATCAGGTTTCTCTACTTAAAACAGGATTGAATTGGGAACCAGCCTGAACAGATCTCCTATCCTCATCTCAGCTTCTACTCCAACCTGGAAGTGAACCCAAGGAATAATTTCAAAATCTCAAATCCTAAGTGAAACCAAAGTACAGTAACCTTCCTCCAACCAAAAAAGTGGGATATTCTTAATACTCCTTAAAATTTGAGATAGCTAAAACTGGCTTGGATCTATATTTGCTAAATCTAAAAATATGGAGAATAACATCAGTTACAACTCAAAGGAAACTTTTCCATGTGGGCTCCTTGGGTGTTCGACTTTCATCTATATTGAGCTGATTAAAAACAGTTGGTATTTTAAAACAAGTAGCAAATTTTATTCAGCAGGATATGGGAAAGGCAGACCTACTCTAAACAGAATCTATACATCTTTGTGTGTATGTGTGTGTGTGTGTCTGTGTGCGTGTGCGTGTGTGGTAAGGGGAATGCTATGTGCATGAAGAGGACAGCATGATTTATGTTAAATCTCTTGCAATCATGTTCAAGTTGACAACAAGATAACATGTCACTTAGCCTTTAATTTCAGCAGAAGCTAATTATACAGGATTGTCTAGGGTTAACTCTGTCTTACCATTTTTACTCCGCAACCTCTGCATTTTAAAACTTCCCAACCAACGCAAAGACTGTACCTATGCAGCCATCACTGCCATGACAAAAATCACTGCCATGAGAAATTTCCTGAGGGTCACCCTTTACCCTCACAGTAAACATCGTAGTTTGAAACAAGCCTTGGGATTTGGGTGCAATAAGTGAATTGCTAAGTGAATTTTTCTGTTCAACCCAAGTGACTAAGATGTAGATGCAATAAATACATTTGTCTGTCAAATGAGACTCTGGCCTCCAATACCCACTGCTCTTGGTGACATCAGGGTGGCTATGTGTGTTCTTGAGAACATAAATCAGTTGTTGTTTCTGATTTTTATTAATTTGCCTTCAAAAAGCTTGATTTTTTAAACAGGGGCTAGAAGTCTTAACAAGAGAAATACGAAAGGCAGTGGAAATAGAAATGCATGCTTCTGCTGTACAGAACAAAAGGATTCAGGTTGAAAATGAGCAAAAATTGAATCCTATTTGAAAGCTGAATTTGCAATACTAGGCAGCAGCTGTCTGCAAATGTCTGTGGGGAATTTTTTTTTTTTTCATGTTACAAATTAAAAGAGGTTCTTTGGGTAAGAAAGGTTTGAGGGAAAACAAACTCAAACTGCCATAAATCTGAGACAAAAATATTCTGAGTGGTAATGAGAGACATTTGGAAGTAATAGCATTGTATGTCTCCTGAGTGATTGCTTGATTTTAAGGAAGCAATCTTTTTTCTTTTTTTCTCGAAGAAAACCTTTTGAACTTTCAGAACTCCATTCATTTCTGTTGATTCAGTTTTTCAAGGCTAAAAAGGCCGTCTGGGTGAAATTGACACTTGTTTCTAAGCATACATTACATGTCATAACCAGATTACTGTTTTCCTGATCCCTTTCCACTGTTCTTCCTTACTGGTGAGTCATTACATTGTGAGTTGACACCTCGGGTCACCCGATAAGGTCTCCATACATCATCACGGCTGGAATCTGTCACTTTTGACTGGCCCTTGTTTTGAAGCTTGCGATCTGGTGTTAGGGTAGTCAGCACCCTTTGACCTTTCTGAAAGGTCACATAGACTGCTTGTTTAGCTTTTAGAGCCTTTAGGTTGATTAGAGAGAGTGATTAAATCTCCCGGATATGTTCACTTACATTTAATGTTCTTGGACATTAATTTTAATGCTCAATAAATGACTTAGTTTGATAAGGTGTTAAGTGACCTAAATGGATAGAAAACAGCTCAGGGACCTCAACCAGGCTTTCCTTCCAACTTGGGTGGGAAGGACAAGTCATCAGTACATTCTCCGTTTTCTCTTATTATCAAGAGACTCCTGACTGCTTGGTTTATGAGGAGGTTGTGAATGAGCAGTGGCACAATAGGAAAGGGCCAACTGATTGCCAAATGTGCAAGCACCATTCACCCCTCAGAAGTTATTGAGAGGAAGAGTTCATTTTAGAAAATAAAACCAGTTTAACTACTAAAATACAAAGGCGATTCTCCGAAAGCAAAGCAATTCCATACATGGTGATTGCTTTTCATAGCCAATCCCAAATAAAGCAATAGACCATTTTTAATCTCCCAAAATTGCATGATTTCTGTGACTTACCTTTCAGAATCAAGTATTTCACATTCAGCTCATGATTCTGACCCAGTTGTACCCGAAAATCACATGTCAAGGTGAAAATGGCAATTGACCCTCAGTAATTGGCGTTAGGGAAAAATGATTTCTAATCTGTGGTAACTCTGCTGCTCGTAGTCCTCATTAGAGTTCCATCAACACATATTAAAATGCATGTTCAAATAAGGATCATCAGGAAAACATTTTAATGCCTGTGTAATGACAGTGGAATCATTGTCACATACGATCAAGTAATGTGTGATCTAACTAAGACATCTTTACTAATTTGAGAAATCTTACAAAAGGATTCCCATTTAATTATGGTGGGTTTGCTGTCTTCTGATAAGTAAAACTGTTTTCAGGAAAAGTTAATACAGAAATCCTGTTTTCCAAATTATGATCTGTTTGATTTTATCTAAGCACATTTTAAGGTTCTTTTATTAAATTCTATGTTAAATAAAATGACATTTGAGGGATAGATTATGAATCTTTTGGGCACTCACTTGGGGCAGGTACGATAGATACTAACATGGAGAGTGCACGGGATTATGAAGACTAGGCAGGTAGCAGACAGGCTCACAAGTAATATTTTAAAAAACAAAGGATAATTGTGATCAGGGAAGTGCATACAACGAGTTATGGGAGCATAGAGAAGGAGGCAACTTATTTTATACTGGAGATGACATTAGAGTTGAATGTGAACCTGAGTAAGATGGCAATAGGCCAAAAGGGTAGGGAAGGGAGTTGTCGGAGTGACCAGTTTGAACAAAAGTGTTGTATTAAGGCATTCTTGCATTACTATAAATAAACACCTGAGACTGAGTAGTTTATAAAGAAAAGAGGTTCTATTGGCTCATGGTTCTGCAGGTATCTTCTCAGCTTCTAGGGAGGCCTCAGGAAGCTTAAAATCATGGCAGAAGGCAAAGGGGGAGCAGGTGTCTCACATGGCGAAAGCAGGAGCAAGACAAAAGGGTAGTGCCACGTACTTTCAAATGAGCAGATTTCTTGTAAACTCAGAGTGAAAGCTTGCTTATCACCAAGGGGATAGCCCAAGCCATTCATGAGGGATCTGCCCCCAATGTTCCAAACATTTCCTACAAGGCTCCACCCCCAACACTGGAGATTACATTTCAACAAGACCAACCTTCAGGTGTGAAGACATGAACGCTGATTGTATATATAACAAAAACAAGAGTAGTCTAGTGTGACCCAAACTCCAAAGGGATACTGTGATGTCAGACTTAAAAAGCAGATTGGGGGCTAATTGTAGGACAACTTTAAATACTTGGCTATAGTGGGAGTTGAATGTTACTCTTCAAGCTCCCAAGATTTACAGTCAAATATCGAAACCTAAAGTTGAGGAATGTGATGGGCCTAGAAGACCCGAGTATCAACTGGGGAATCTGAAAGGAAAGGCAAAAGTAAACATGCCAAGAGACAACGCAGCCTGGACAAAATAACTTGGTTTGTTATTATTTAATACAAGGTGATATTTCACTAAAACAAATTTCTACTTTAGGTTGAATGTAAGAAAGATTATAATTATTATTGCTTTATTATCACTCTATAGGAAACATGCAGATAAAAAGAGCTGGCAACTGATATTTTCATGGTGTGTGGTCAGCACAAACATTTACTCATCAATCTGGGGGATTACTGCGTACCCTGTGTGCCAGGAACTGAGCTAAAAGCTGAAGATATAGGGAAGAATAAGGAAATTGCCCTTAGCACTCAGGGAGATCACAGACAAAGAAATGAACAATACATTTCCATGCAGAGGAATCTGTGCTGAGCTCCAGGTTCCTATAAGAGTAGCAACAAGGAGAGAGATCAAGTCTGCTTGGGTGCGTCCAGGAAAGCTTCCCAAGGTGGGAGAAGCATGAGCTGGATCTAGACTCTTCAAAGAGCAGTGGTTTTCCCAGGATACCAGAGTTTCTAAAAAGAAGCCTTTGAGCAATCATGGCTGAAAAGCCCAAGCCGAATGTTCATCCCTGCAGAGTAAGAACCCACCCAGTAGGGTTCTTACCTCATCAGTTATTTGATGAAGCAGGTAGAATGATGAAGCAGGCATTGGATGGGCCCAAAGATAAGACGAAATTCAATGGGAGGATGATCCGGCATTGTAAAAAGGAAGCCCAAAAAGCAAAGACTGTAGCTTTACTTTCTCCTGAGGGCAAGAAACATCCTACCAGATATTACCAACTGCTTTTTTTCCTTTGAGTGTTTGAAGCAAAAGATCATGGAAGCCATGATTATTGACATAATTTTAAAAAACAGGTTTAACCAATCACCATCCACACCTGCTGCTAATTGTTCTTTAGAAGAACAGCAAAGGTAACCTATTTCTCAACTCATTAGAATAGACACAGCTAAAAAAAGATGACTGTAACAAGATCATAGAAACTCACAAAAAATGGTTTGAGGACATTCTGAACACAATGCCCTATACTTTCTCAGATTACCATCACAGCCCTCAGACTCTGCATGTTTTATTCCCCAACCCTGCTCCTATAGCTCTTCCCTTGGGGAACTGCTGCTGGGCTTTGTTCAGCATGTGCCTGCAGTTCAAACTAATTACAAGAGGCCGGACTGAGATTGGGCCTGATTTCCGAGAAACATATCAGTTATTTGACGAAGCAGATAGAATGAACTCTAGGGAACCCACAGCCTGATCCTCAGTGATGTTTGTAGGAACAGGCCTTGTATCTGTTAGTGAGAGAAGCCACAGGTTACATCTCTTGCAGCAGCTGCTACTGAGGTACATTAAAGTGTATTAGATGGCACAGTGCACATGCCTTAGTTTGGGTTTACACTGCATCATCTAAACTCATCAATAATACTGGTGGTAAAATAACAGCACCTATTAATTGAGCACCTATTAAGTTTATACAGATGCTCCTTGACTTACCGTGCAATTATGTCCTGATAAACTCATCATAAATTTCAAAATACCGTAAGTGGAAAATGTACTTAATACACCTAATCTACTTAACATCATATCTTAGCCCAACTTACCTTAAACATGCTCAAACACTTACATTAGCCCACAGTTGGGCAAAATCATCTGGCAATGCAGTACACTGTAGAATACGGATCGTTAACCTTCATGATGCTATGGCTAACTGGGAGCTACAGCTCGTTGCTGCTGCCCAGTATCATAAGAGAGTATCAGACCACATATCACTAGCATAGGAAAAGATCAAAATTCAAGGTACCATTTCTACTAAATGCATATCACTTTTGCACCATCGTTGTGAAGTTGAAAATTTTTAAGTTGAAACATCTTATATCAAGAACCGTTTGTACAGTTATGCATGATTTCATTTAATTATCACAACAGCCTTCCAAGGAAAGCATTATCTTTTTGATACTACAGTTGGGAAAAATGAGAAAGTCAAAGTGCAGTAACTTGTCTTCCATACTGGTTGCCTTCTAGAAGTTTGATCTCCTCTGGATCTGGCTTTCTGACAAAATTCATATCCCTTGGAGAAGAGAATAATGCTTGGAAGGGGTCATGAGGAAGACTTCTGGGATCCAGGTAATGTTCTATCTCTTGACCTGGGTGGAGTCCTATGAGTGGATTCACTTTGAGAAATGATTTTTTTTTAATGTATTTCTTTATGTTTACTTAATTTTCTTTTAGTTCCTACCATTTACCTCTGATTTCTGTCTCTATTATTGATTCCCACTTTGAATCAATCACTCATTTTCCCAATAACTGTCAAAGAGGAGAAGCCTATGACAAATTGCCTGGAGGCTAGATGAAATGACTGGGACAGCATGCTACAGGGTAAAGTGGTCCACATGTGGATCAATCTGAAACCCTTGGCCTGTGAGCACTGTGCTCTAGCAAATTGAGTTAAATTAGTCCAGTCACCACAAAGTGGCCTTATCACAAATTAGTCTTTTGCATCAAATGGTGGTTACTTTTACCTCCAAATGATTGATTCCCAACCCTGGGTGACTCTGGGTAGAGCTATGAGCACAGCATGATCCAGGGCATACATGCCTTACCATTTGCCTGAAGTTATTTTTGAAAAACAAAACAGGCTCTTCAGGATACTGCTGAGCACATCTCACTTAGAAAAGGCCAGAAAACAATCTGCTGCATTGATTTATCCTAGGACAGGAGTCAGGTAAAAGTTGCTGGCAGGGGTAGGAGTACTTATCTCTGTGCTCCCTATTTTCCATAGTGTGTGGGGAACAGTGATAAATATCCCAGGGAGCACCCAGAACACATAAGTAAAGGGGTGGTGATGACCAATCCTCTGGCAAATACATTATCCTCTTAATTCTGACTATGTAATGCTAAAGTTAATGGGAGGCCATTGCTTTGGACTAGTCTCCTACACTAGGCTCCAACAAATCAGACCAAACCAAAATGGACTCACTTATGCTAAATGCCAAACAATCAAACTGAAACTTTATAAAAGCAGGTAGATCCCCAAATAGACCAGTTTTTTTTTTCTTTTCCTGAAAATAGGAGATTCACAGCAACTAATCAGAAAGAGCGCAATCTCCCTGAATCCGTGTGATAAGGAAATCCCCTTTTCTTTAACCCTTGCAAGAAGAGTGACTGGTGATAACTTGCTGTTAAGCAATCTGCTTTTTTTACTGTACTATTTGCTTTTTCCCACCTTACAGACCAATTGTTCTGTCATGCCCAGAGACAGTCATTCTATTTTATAAAATGAGGTTGTTACCAAATTATCAGATTGCAAATAAAAACCAATTAGATCTTTAAAATAAATAAGTTGTAATTTTGTCTTTTGACAGTAAGCACAATTATGTCCGTGTCACAGATCAGGAAAGTGAAGACCAAATTAGGAAAGTGATTTGCCCAGAACATATAAGCCAAAGGTGGCAAAACGCAGGTTCAAACTTATCCTTCCTACTGTCTTATGGCATCCACACACTCAAATCATTTAGAGGTGGAAGATAAATGGACGAATTGAATCAAATAACTAATTATCATCCTAATTAAAATCTGATTCCTCTATTTAAAAAAGTACTTTCAACCACATTTTTTCCTCATATTGACAAACAGGAGTTATAAACTTGGAATTGGAGGAATAAACTTGGCTTCAGCTCCTGAATCTGCCACAAACTCTAGGTCTTTGGATAACTCATTTCATCGTTTTCAGCCTCAGTTTCTTCATCTGTAAAATTAGGATAATAATGCCTACCTATGTAATAGAGTTGTTAAGAAGATTATAAAGAGTCTTAGTTCGGGCTGCCATAACAAAATATTATAGACTGTGTGGCTTGCAAGCAAGAGAGATTTATTTCTCACAGTTCTGGAGGCTGGGAAGACCAAATCAAGGCGCTGGCTGAACTAGTATCTGATAAGAGCCCATTTCCTGGTTCATAGATAACATCTTCTCTCTGTGTCCTCACAGAGAGACATAGAGGTAGAAGAGGTGACCTAGGTCCCTTGGGCCTCTTTTATGAGGGTACTAATTTCATTTATGAGGGCTGCACCCTTATGACCTAATTGCCCCCTAAAGGCACTGCCTCCTAATGCCATCATTCTGAGGGGTAGGATTTTAACATATAAATTTTGGGTTGACACAAACATTCGGAACATCGACCTAATATATATAACAATTTTGTGAAATAAAAACTGCTATTACATGTATCAGGAGGAATTATTCAAACACAGGCTACAGAGTGACAAAGCACAACAGAAGCAGAAAGCAAGTACTCTGAGTGGGGGTCAGAAGAGAAAAAAATCACTTCTGGCTTTGGGAAACAGAAGACTTTATGGTGGAATTGACCTTTGAACTACATCTTGAAGGATGGAGAAGATTTAGATATGTAGCCATGGGGTGGGAACAAAGGGTAAAATATGGAAGGAGTGGCTTAAACAATGAGCCAAGGCTTGGAAAATCTGTTAGGTATATGCAGAACAAGTATTTTAGTTGTCTGGAGGAGAGGATTACATGAAGGGGAGTAGTAGCAAAATATTGGTGTGGAGATGTGGTACAAAGACAGCTTCTGGATTCTCATGGAACATGTCCTTAAATGCCAGGACAAGGCAATAGTACTTTCTTATGCAAGCAAATTGAAGTCTTTTAGGTTTTGTGATGGGAGTGGTGAGCAGGAAGGCATGTGATCAGAGCTGAGTTTCAGGATAGAAACTCTGCCGTGGTCCCTTGAGTGGAACAGCACAGGTATGCAGACCCTCAGAGATATTATTACAGTATCCCAACAAGAAGTGAAGAGGTGCTAAGCAAGGGCATCCCCAGAGAGGATGAAGGAGGCGGAAGACTCTGTAAGAGAAAGAAACAACGGGACATCATAGCATCTGATAAGACACAGAGAAAAGGGCCAAATATGGTTCAAAGCCTGGAACCAGAGGAAAAGGCAGGATGGTGATTGGGTGGAATGAGTTGGCCTTTCGTACACAAGAGTCTAGACCCACTGCTAGTGTCTGGCACATGGAAACTCTTAAGTTTGGGCACCTGGGTGAATCTGCTTCCAGTACTACACAGAGGCATGCAGGCAAAAGCCATTCAAGCTTGGTTTCAGTAAAACCACTGGTGAGAGATAGCTTTTCCATTTTGTTGTTACTAATAATGTAATCTCAACTACATCTCTATACAGACTTCCAATAATATATTTGCCACTTTACAAAGCCCAAGTTGTTTCAGCACCAGTAATACTGTACATAGCATGCACAACAGCCCACTGCTCTCTGGGGTTTAATATGCTGTGAACACATTTCTGCATCTTTAAATGAACATAAAGCATTTACCCAGACCCTTGGCCTCATCTTGGTCCCACTGTTAATATGATAGACCCAGCCAAATGCTATCAGAGAAGAATGATTTATACATGAAAGATACTGTCAGAAATGGTTGAGGGAAAACATATGAAGGAGAGGGGCATTTCATTTGTCTTCATGTAACTCTTTAAAACCAGTGAGAGTAGCAAGATGACTGCATTCTTCAATAAACCTTTGATAAGGCATTAAGGAAACTGACATGGTATCTCTTGATGGGCCATTACTACCTGCTTTGGATGCCAAGTACTTTCATCCACTCCAGAAGTATATTAATGAGGCAGGAAAGGCGTATCTGGGAAATAAAATCATCATCTAAGCATGGCTTTCCTTCTTTGTTAATCATCTCTTCTTTCTTTTTTCTCCTTTACATTTCAAAAGTTGGTCTGGGTAGAGTGAAGCCTGCTGGGGTTTTAAGAATAAGAAACACATGCTATTGGCTCCCACTGGGTTTCACTGATTTTTTTTTTCTAACACATGCAGGGTGTAGGCATTTTGATGTTTGCTCTTGGGCAGCTTTTCCCAGGTGCTTTCCTCCCTCCAATTTCCCCCTTTTTGCGGGGCTTCAAAGGGGTAAATGAGGAGTCAGTGGCCACATTTAGCAGTTGAAATAGAAACAATGGCTTTTCAAAGGGGTGCCACAGAGGCTGAGGTTTGGAAGGTGGCTCAAGTGGCATTTATGGGAGCAAAGGGAGTTCAACAGTGCGTGGCAACTTGCTTAGTTCAACAGAGCTTTGCTAGCATTCAGGAGACTTTCAACTCCAAGCCTCTGTATTTATTTTATTTTAAAGGCAGCAAGAAAAGAAATCAGGAGCATTCTTCAGATGCAAGTCACTAGGAGCCCTGCCTGTCTTCTGCACAGAAGCCTGTGTTAATCCGTAAAAAATTGATTTAGGTCACTGCCAGTTATGTGCTCATATGGAGACGTGAGCAGCCCCATGGAGATGAAGGGCTGCTCTTCACGCCATCTTCATAGGAAGAACTTAGCAACGGAATTGCCCTGGTCTTCTCCCTGCTTTCTTCTTCTGGGAAAGACAGGTTGCAGGTGTGTTAAAGAATAGTGTTTCCTTAATGATGCACTTAATGAAAGTCTTTGATCAATGATTATTTGTGAACTTCAAGTAAGGGAGGCTTGAAAAGCACAATCATTTAGCTAGTAACTGTTTTCTCAGGCAAAAAGGGGGAAAATTGATGCATCAGGTCTAGTAATCTGCAAGAATATGACAGAAAGATATGTATGGCTAAATGCTAGATAGACAAAAGCTACGGATGAGGCTGGGAGAGGGTGTGTACACCAAAGTGCTAATTGGCAAAGTGGAAATAAAAAACAGTGAGAAGGAGTGTTCAGGGAAAGAAACATGTTAGTGAAATGAGAGATGAAATCAAGGGAGGAATGGGCAGCAAGGGCATGCTTGCTGAAATCAACAAGTTAGGAGACCAAAAGGGAAGAAGCACAATATGGAGATTTAAATCAAAATTAAATTGTCTACAATGGAAGACAGTGAAACAAGGTAAATGACTGTTAAATAATACACTTGGCTTGTAGCAGGCAGCAATTCGATCAGTAGCTCCATCAGAAAGGGGAGCTGCTGTGGCCAGGACAGAGCACTGCAGCAAAAGCCTCCACCCCACCAGACAGACAGGGACCTGGAGGAAGGCGGACGGAGTGACACCCAGCAGGCAACCCAACAGAAATTCTTTTTTTTTTTTTTTTTTTTTGAGACGGAGTTTTGCTCTTGTTACCCAGGCTGGAGTGCAATGGCGCGATCTCGGCTCACCGCAACCTCCGCCTCCTGGGTTCAAGCAATTCTCCTGCTTCAGCCTCCCGAGTAGCTGGGACTACAGGCATGTGCCACCATGCTCAGCTAATTTTTGTATTTTTAGTAGAGACGGGGTTTCACCATGTTGACCAGGATGGTCTCGATCTCTTGACCTCGTGATCCACCCGCCTCGGCCTCCCAAAGTGCTGGGATTACAGGCGTGAGCCACCGTGCCCGGCCAGAAATTCTTAAGTGTGGCCAAAGTGTCTGTGATGCCTGCCCCAGCCCTGCCTGCCACTCCTGCAAGCTAAGCAGAGCATTTTATACTTCTTAAAACCTATTGACACTTTAGGTCAAAGGATAGTATGCTATTCTTCTCACCCCAAATTAACTATAAAAATAGCATTTATGTTGTCTGTGCTCACGAGTCCAGAGGCTTACCGTAGTTTGCATTTGGCAGTTTCAATACAAAACTGATAAGGTTTTTTTGCGCTTTTTGAAATACACAATTATAATATTAAAAGCATTTTTTCAAATTCCACACACTCTGCTATTCTGACACCCCCTCCTTGGGGAATGTAGTCCTCACTCACCACTAAGAGTCACTGAGTTTTGAATAGATAGTAAAAGCCAATTAATATGAATCTTTAAAGGCAGATTCTTAGAGCCATAAGTACCCCTAGTCTAATGTCTCTCTTTAAAGATGGAAAAACTGAAGCTCAGAGACAAAAAGGGAGTCATCTAAGGTCATACTAGGAATAAAAGACTGAGTAAGGTTTGATACCTAATGTCTCTTGTGTTCCAATTTACTGTTGTTTCTGTCTCTTTTCATCAATTTCTAATTCAACTTGGGTTGAGCTGAAATACACCTGGGTTTGATCTAGAAATAAAAAAGGCAGTAAGCAAAAGAATTTTATTATCCAAATTCTAAAGGAAGGTATCTTATCTGTATACTTCAGAAGTCTGGAAGTAATATAGGATCAAGGCCTAGCACCTAATACAGAAATTCATATAGCCTAAGAATGCATGAGATATTTCCTGAGTAAATAAATAAATGAGTAAATTTTTAAAAAACATGGAAAAGCTGTCTAGTTTAGCACATGGCCTATGGTGTCCCTTTTTTGGGTGAGCTTCAGTTTCCTAATCTGTTCAAGAAGGATAATGCTGCTCCCTGTCTTAAGCAGTTCTTGCAAGGATCAAATGTATATCAAAGTAATTTGTAAACAGGGACATGCAAATATTATATACAAGAGCCCTGTGAGTTGGTTTGATAAGAAGCCCAGAGAACAGAGATAAAGTCCCCAAAGAAAAAACGGAATTATACAAATCCTTTCCCCACTGTGAATTCCCCTCAAGCAAAATTCTAGTGTACATAGCTTTATCTCTGTATACTTTACCAGAAACAAATCACTGTTTAAGTCTATGTGTGTCAAACCTGATAGAAGTAATTAGAGAAAGAGGGATTTGAGGTAGGAAATGGAAGAGTGGAGTGGATGGTCAAGCAGGAGTGGAGACTTTTGGGTAGTGAAAAGAAGCGGGAGAAGCAAAGGAAACTGCAATATGACAAACTACAGCAAATATTTCTAAAATGAAATGGAAAATTTTAAAGACAGATTCTAAAATCTCAGTGCCTCACATTTTGGTTACACCATGCATAACATATTTACATGATACTTTTAAATACATTAATGTCAGTTCTGTTTCAAATAAAAAGGGGAAAAGAGCCTTTGAAAGATTAGGCAAAATTTTCAAAAACCAGGCAAGTCATATAGCCTGTAAATAAATTGGATTAAGGGCAAATAAGTTATTTTTCTTCCTTTAGCTCAGACATATTTATTTAACTACACACATACCTATATTAACACATTAGTGTGTGGTGTGACATTTACAGTTCAAACATCCAATAATTATGGTTTGGTTCTCTACAGAACAGGTGATAGTTTTGTACATACAAAACAAGGAACATTGGTTCAAAGAAAAAGGGTACAGAAGTTAAATGTTTCGAGGTAGGTATCTGGGAGCTTAAGAGAGACTCAGAAGATGGGAGCTAACCACATGACTCTAATATAGGAAAGTTCTTGAATATAAAAGTGGGCATAGAAACATAAAATTGTCTTCTAGGTATCATGTATAACAAAGCAAAATAAATGAAAATCTTCTCATCGACAATGCTGGGATGGTGAGATCCAGGGAAATTTCTAGTCCATAGAGGTTGACAGGTGTAAATAAATTGAATAATTTTTATGTCACTTATTTGTGGTATATAAACTCTTACTGAGATATTTAGTGATTTGTCTAAACTATTTTTGCGAAAGTAGAGGAACTGGTAAGGGTTTTCAATTGCTAAATTGGTCCCATGAGAATATTTTTGAATAGATCTGTCAATTGCTGACTTCTACACACACACACAGACACACACACACACAACTGTGATGGTTGATTGTATGTGTCAACTTGGATAGGTTAAGGGATGCCCAGATAGCTCGCAAACCATTATTTCTGGGTGTGTCTGTGAGGGTGTTTCAGAAAGAGTTTAGCATTTGAATTGGTAGACTGAATTGGTCTATCAATTGTTAAAGAAGATCCACCCTCACCAATGTGGGTGGGCATCATCCAATCCATCAGACAGAGGAAAAAGGTAGATGAAAGGAAAATTTCCTATCTGCTTAAGTGGAGACATCTGTCTTCTCCTACCCTCAGACATCAGAGCCAGTTCTTAGGCCTTTGGACTCAGACCAGGACTTACACCATTAGTCTTCCAGTTCTTAAGCCTTCAAGTTTGGACTGAAATTACACCATCAACTTTCCTTGGCCTCCAAATTTCAGACAGCAGATTATGGCACTTAGCCTCCATAATCATGCAAGCCAATTCCTTGTTTTATTCCCACACATGCATATATATATATATATATATATATATGTACATAACTGGTACACACATACACATATGTATATATAATGGTGTGTGTACCAGTTAGGATTCTCCAGGAAAATAGAATATATATATGTTATTGGTTCTCTTTTTCTGGAGAACCCTAACTGGTACACGCACCATAATAATGTTTTGATTGATCAAGCTAAGTCCATTTATCGCATACTACAATAAGAGATATCAGTATCTGACTGTCTTGGTAATGTCTAGGAAGGGGTAGTCAATAGTAAGATATACATAAGACTTTGGGAGTCTGATTTAGAGTAGATAATTTAATGCAGGAACATGATTAGGATTGGAATCGTTTGTGATATTTCAGTCACTTGCTGATGAACACAGTATGGTAAGGGTTTTGAAGCAAGCCTTGAAGAGTAACAATAACCAAAAAAAAAGTCCACTGAATGACTTGCCGATATGAGAAAGGGCCCATTGCCCTGATGAGGATTAGATGAGTGTTCTTTTGTTCAAATATTTGAATATTTAGGAAGTCGCTGAAACAACCAGAAATTATATACAATTTCATCTTCCCAGACAAGAATTTCCTGAGATAGTAAGATCATGTCCTTGATGTAATTATGCTGAGTGGCCACCGTTTCAGTTCTCAGGTGACATAATTGAGGCTGAGAAAGTCCTGGCTTTAAGAGGTGAGATGGAATAACTATACTCTACCTTGTCTTTCTTAGTGAATACAGTTATAAAATTTAGACAGATTACATGGAGCAGCTAAGTGAGGGCTTTTAAAAGTAACTGGTAGCAGATAGATTAAAGAGGAAGATGGGAATTTGAAGTACCAACTAATTGTTGGTGAGTTTTCCATTCTTTTTCTCCAGTATCTTGAGTTCTGAGTCCAAGGTAGGAACCTAGACAGAACTGGAGGAAAAACATAGTTCTGGTTTAAGAAGCAGGAAAGTAGATAACTAATATTCAGTGGGAGTAGGATTCATTTTACTTTTTTATCTTCTTTTCCTTCTCTGCCCCCAGACAGTCCCACAGTGGTGATGGTGATAATAACAGTGATGGCAGCAAGGCTTCAGGTGCCTAAAACTGTGAGAAAGTATAATTACCTGAGGGTTCTTCCTGCACTCTGTGGACAAAACCAATTCACTGAGACTGTGATTTTGCAGTGGAGAAAGAGCTTATTTTTTTTTTAATTTCAACTTTTATTTTAGATACAGAGGGTGCAACATGTGCAGTTGTGGTACATGGGTATACTGCACCTAGGTAGTGAACATATTACCAACAGCCCTTGTTCCACTCCCTTCCTCCCCCATCTAGTAATCTGTAGTGTCTGTTGTTTCCATGTTTATGCCCATGGGTGCTCAATGTTTAGTTCCCACTTACAAGTGAGACATGTTATATTTGTTTTTTTGTTCCTGTGATAATTTACTTAGGGTTATGGATTCTAGCTCCATGTATGTTCCTGCAAAGGACATGATTTCATTCTTTTCTATGGCTGCATAGTATTCCACGGTGTATGTATTACATTTGCTGTATAGGATCCACCATTGATAGGCAAGGGGCTAGGGAATGGGTGCTGCTGATTGATTGGGGATGCAATCATAGGGGTGTGGAAAATAGTCTTCATGTAATGAGTCCACCTGTGGTAGAAGCCATAGGACAAGTTGAGTTTTGTGTCTGGGTGGGGTAAGTCAGTTGACAGAATGCAAAAGTCTGAAAAAATCTGAAAAGACCAATCTGAGGTTCTGTAATAGTGATATTATATATAGAAACAATTGAGGAAGTCAAAAATCTTATAATGTCTGGCCATATTGACTCTTGAGCAGTAACAGATTATAGAAAATATACCTATATTTTAGCAGAATTTAGGCCCTTCCCATAATCCTAGTCTTACGGCCTTTCATTAGTTTTATGAAGGTAGTTTCAGCCCCCAAACATAGAGGAAATTAGTTTTAGGAAGGGAATTATAATCCATAATTCCAAGTTAAACAATAAACTAAATTCCTTGCATAGTTAGCTTGGCCAATGCCCAAGAATGAGTGAAGACAGCAAGCCTGTGAGGCTAGAAGCAAGAAGGAGCCAGCCATGTTGGATTTCTCTCACTGTCATAGACTTTTCAAAAGTGGTTTCAAAAGGGAAATCTAATTTCCTGATAAGAGGGGTTGAAGTTACAGGAGTCCCACAAATTGAGAATAAAAAATGTGATGCAGGTAAAATTTGGAGAAAAATGGCTGAAAAATTCCCACATTTGCTGAAAGACATAAACCTACAGATCTAAGAAGCTTAGTGAAATCTAAAGAAGTTTAATCTAAAAAAAAATCCAGGCCCAGACATATCATAGTAAAACTGCTGAAAACTAAAGATAAAGAAAAAATTCTCAACTGTAGCCAGACAAATATAATACAATAGTTATAAGGAAACAATGACTTGCCTGTTTGTGGATTTCTTATCACAATGGAAGAGCTCTACCATGGCGCTCTGGCCATCTTGCACATTTCCACATAGGTTCCACAGGCAAGGCTAAACCATACTTTTGACCTAATCCTGTGATATTTCTGAAACATGCTATGATAGGCAACATGTAAGAAGTGATCACAAATTTCTCACTTTGCCTCCCTATTTTTTGAGAGGCTGCCATAAGCAAGGTCCTCATCCTACCTCCCTGGTTCTGGTAAAGTATAGGATGCTATCCACTTTGCCTCCCCTCTTTGTGTACAGCTTCATGCTATAAAGCTTCTTAGCTAAAGTCTACAGTTGGCTGTTCTAAGACAGAGCAATTCTCTGCTTATATTGTTAATCATCTGGTCCATCTAGTTCAGTGTCATTCTGCAGGAATAGGGATGCAGATAGTTGACACCATGCTGATCTTGCTTATGCTGTCGGTATGAGTAATCAACTGTCTAACTCCATTTGGACTTGCTGTCTCCTTACTAGCTGAATCTATGGAACTTTAACAAGCTAAACTAACAGTTGCTACAATGTTACTGCTCAGGGAATGCTTGACATTCATCATAAACCATTTAGGCTAGAATAAAAGTACAAAACATTTTTTAAATTCCAAAACAAAAGAGGTACCATTCCAGAATTCTAGATGGAAATATAATTCAGGAAAAACAAAGATAAAATACAGATGTTCTCAAATGAAGGAAAATTAAGAGAATTAATTGCCAGTATAACTGCTCTAAAGATCTGCTAAGAGTTATTTGCTCTGAGAGGGATATGATACCAGAAGGAAATATGAAACACCAGGAATGAAAGAAGAGCAACATAAATGATAATTAAACTATTTTCATCTTGATTCTTAAAATATAGTCAAGAGTTGAAATCAAGAGTTGCTGAGAACAGGGGCTCACACCCATAATCCAAGCACTTTGGGAGGCTTATTCCAGAGGATCACTTGAGTCCAAGAGTTCAAGGCCAGCCTGGGCAACATAGTGAGACTCTGTCTCTACAAAGATTAAAAAATTGTTCTTGGCATGGCGGTTTGTTCCTGCAGTCCCAGCTATTTGGAAGGTTGAAGTGGGAGGATCACTTGAGCTTAGGAGTTCGAGATGGCAGCCAGTTGTGATCATGCCACTGCACTCTAGCCTGAGCAGCAGAGTGAGACTATATCTAAAAAAACAAAAAAAAGAAATCAAAACTTATAACACTGATTGGGTTTTAATGTACAAAGGTATAATACAAAACTCAACTCAATATAATATAAAAGGGAGAGGGTGAAAGAACAAGTATGATGGCAAGAGGTCTATATTCCTCTGAAGTGGCAATCTATTAGTTCTAAGTAAACTATAAAAAGTTAAACGTGTATATTGTAATTACTAGAGTAACAAATTAAAAAAGAATCACAAACGTGTAATCAAAAGCACAACAGATAAATTGACTTGCATATCATATGTTCAAATAAATCTAAAGAAGACAGAAGTGAAAACAAATGTATGAAAAATAGAGAAAACCAAAAGAAAACAAATAAGAAATGATGAATTCAAATCCAAACCTATCAGCCATTACATTAAACACAAATGGTTTAAACATACATATTAAAAGAAAGACACTGTCAGAATAAAACTGAAAAGCTATAGGACCTAACTATATACAAGAAACTCACAGTATTTATAATAATATAGCTACACAAAATGTAATAAAAAGATATGCCATCAATCATTAACCAAAAGAAAGCTGGAGTGAATAAATAAATATCACACAAATTAGAATTCAAACAGGGAAGATTATCAGAGGTAAAGAGGATAATTAATATGCTAAAAGTATGAATTCACCAAGAACAAATAAAAACTCTAAACTGTATGCACCAGCAAAGGAGATTTATAATATAAGAAGTTAAAAACTGACATAACTGAAAAGAAATATAGAAAAATCTACAAGTATATTGGAGACTTCAACACTCCTTTTTCAGTAATTGATAGAATTTGAAAACAAAAAACCATCAAGAATATAGATGAACTGAACAACACCATCAACCAAGAGGAACTCATTGTCATTTATTAAGTAGTCCAGCCAAAAGTAACATTATTTTCAAGCATACATGGAACATTCACCAAGATAGACTAAATCCTGTGACATAAAACAAACCTCAACAGATTTAAAATAATTGAAATATTACAGAGCATATTATCTGACCACAATGCCATTATGCTCCAATAAGTGACAGCAAAATGACTGAAAAAATCCAAGCACTTGGAAATTAAACTACACAGTTTTATTCAATGAGTCAAATATGCAGTATTGAGAAAAATTAGAAAATAATTTAAATTGAATGTAAATAAAACTAAAACTTACAAAATTTTTAAAATACCATTAAAGCAATAATTAGAGGAAAATTTACAGCATCAAATGCTCATATTAGAAAAGAAGAAAGTTCTCAAATCAATAATATAAGTCTTCCCTTAATAAACCTAGAAAATTAGAGAAAAATGAACCTAAATCAAGCAGTAAAGAAATAATAAAGAGCAGAAATTAATGACATTGAATAAATAGAAAAAATTAATAAAACCAAAATATGAATCCAATTTTTAAACCTTAAGCAAGACTGTTGGAAAAAAAAATATTGAAAAGGAAACATAGGACTGTCTCTCATGCAAATTACATGATTGTTTATAAAGAAGATTTCTAGAATTCTAACAAAATATCTCCAGGTGTGTTCAGCAATGTTGTAAGACAAAACATCAATGCACAAAATTTATCATATTTCTACATAGTAGTAATGAACGATTGCAAACTGAAATTTCTAAAAAACATATGTGTTATTTATATTAAGTCCAAAAGAATTAAATATTTAGGTGTAAATGAAATAAAATATATTTTATTATAAAAATCTGATGAAAATTTCAAAAAAAACCTAAAAAATAGAAAAGTATACTGTGCTTATGGATCAGAAGACTCGACATACTAAGGATGTCAATTTTCCCCAAATTAACTTACATATTTGATGCAATTCCAAATAACATTTCAGAAAGCCTTTAAAAAAATATATTTCAACAAGCTGATTCAAAATTTGTAAAGAAAGGCAAAGGATGTAGGATAGACAAAACCATTTTAAAAAAGAAGAATAAAACTAGAAGACTCAAACTACCCAATTTTATAACTTATTATAAAGACAAACTTATTAAGACAGCATGGCACTAGGAAAGTGATAGACACATATATTAATAGAACAGAAGAGAATGAAGTAGTTCTGCATATGTATAGCCAGTTGATTTTTTAAAATACCCTAATTAAGGTTTAATTTATCTACCATAGAATTCACCAATTTTTAATTTATAATATAATGATTTTTTAAAAAATAAATTTACCTAGTTCTGCAGTTTTAGAACATTTCCATTACCTCAGTAAAATTCTTCATGCCAGTTTACATTTAATAACCATCCCTACCTCCAGCCCTAGGCAATCACTAATCTACTTTATTTCTTTTTAGATTTGTCTTTTCTGGACATTTCATATAAGCAGAATCATACAATATATGATCTTTGAAGCTTGGCTTTTTCTATGCTGTACTTAAAATACGTTCAACTAATATTATTGAACACCCACTTTATTACAGGCACTGTATCAACTAGGCTCCTCGTGACCAAAAGGAGACATGGATCTTATAGTCTAGTGAGGAAAACAGACTGTAACCATGTACTGATAAAAATAAGTGTACAATATTTCCTAGATTTCCTGATGCTCTGAGAATGTGACTAGGAGTTGAGAAAAGCCTTTACTGAGGAAGTAACATTTGATTCATACTGAAGAATAGGAGAGGCAAAGGGTAAAGCATTCCAGCTAGATGGAACAGGATATGCCTGCTAGCAAGAGGGAACATGTTTATTGTAAGTGACTGAGAAAATATTGTTTGGCTGGAGATCAGAGAGGGAAAAAGAATTGTGGAAGATAAGACTGGAGAGAAGGGTAGAGGCCAGATCATGCTGTCTTATTAAGCTATGTCAACAATTTTGCTCTATTTTAAGACCAGTGGAAACCCATTGAAATGTCTTAAATTGGTTCGGTGGGGGAAAGTGGGTAACTTAACAGGTTTGTTCAGAAAGACCCACTCTAACTGCAATGTGAAGAAGAAAAAACTGAAAGAAAATCAATGTGGAGGCAGGGAGGTGAGTTAGGAGGCTGTTGTGGTAAGTGGGTCTCTCTGGTGCCCCAGCTGGCATGCAGGATGGATCTCATCAGGGTGATCAGCTGTCATGCATAACCCTTCAGGGTGAATTTCACCGTCACATAGTATGGGTTAAGGGATGGGCTTTACTGAGAAAAATAAAAATTTGCAGGTCCAGAACAGCCAGAAAAAAACAACAGGTAAATCACATACCCTCCATCCTCCTGTCATCCCAAGAAGAGGCAAACCAAGAGCCAGAGCACTACTGGTTCTTAGTAAGGAGAACATACCCCATTACTAGGTCCCCATTTTATAGGGTAAATGTGAAGAAGCAGTCATATCAATGCAGGAATATACAAGCTGCTAAGCAACAGGCAGTTTGGATTTGAGGTGGCAGTGATTTACAAGAATTGTCTGGGAATGCCAGTTGCCCATGGAATATTAGTCTTCATTGCGGCAGTGAAAAAGGTACCAGTCCCATGGGAAGTTGACTTTTGGTGCAGGCCCTTCCCCTAGGAGAAGTCAGAACCCCAGCTCCTACGACTTCATTCTCCAGGCAATCCAAAATGAACAGCCAAAGTCATTATCTGATAGTCCTGTTCACTGTACTATAGGGACTACTTTAGTAGTCTACACAAAAGGCAAGCTTTATCCGTAAAGGACCGGATAGAAAATAGTTTCAACTTTGCAAGCCATATGGTCTCTGGCACAACTACTTCATTTTGCTCTTGCACATGAAAGCAGCCATAAACAATATATAAACAAGTGGATATGTCTGTTTTCCAATAAAACTGTATTAACAAAAATTAGTGGTGACCGAGATTTGGCCTGTGGGCCACAGTTTGTTGATCTCTGTTCCAGGTAAAAGATTGTAGCATTGATTTTTGGCAAAGATACAAAAGCAAGCCAATGGAGGAAGGATAGCTTTTTCAACAAATGATGGTGATTAATTGGACATCCATAGGTAAAACAATAAACATTGGCCTAAACTTCATATTTTATACAGAAATTTGCTGAAAATGTATCGTATATCTAAATGTAAAATGTAAAACAACAAAATTTTTTGGAAAAACAGAGAAAATTTTTGTAATATGGATTTAGGCAAAGAATTCTGAGACAGAATACACACACACACACACACACACACACACACACACACAAAGTCTATAAAAGAAGAAAAAAAGATAGATCATGCTCCATCAAAATTAAGCATTTTTCTTTGTCAAAGCCACTGTCAGGATAATTAAAAGGTAATGACTGACAGGGTGAAAATATTTGCAAACCACATAGCTGACAAAGATTTGTATGCAAATACATATGAAATTCTCAAAACTCAGCACTAAGGAAACAATCCAATTGAAAAGAAGTGGGCAAAATGCTTCAACAAACACATCACCGATAAAAATATACAGATGAAGCAAATGAAGCACAGGAAAATAAGCACATTAAGATGTTCAATACAATTGTGCACAAGGGGAATCTAAATGAAACTACGATTAAATGCCATTACAAACCTATTGGAATGGCTGAAAGAAACAAATATTCACACTATGAAGTGCTGACAAGAATGCAAAACGACTGAAACTCTTACACATGGCTGGTGGGAAAGTAAAATGGCACAGCTGCTCTAGAAAATAGAGTATACCATTTCTTATAAAGTTAAACGTATACTTACTATATGACTCAGTTAATCATTTTTTCCTAGAGAAATAAAAGCTTGTGTTCACACAAAAGCCTATGCATAATCACAGGTCATAGCATATATTTATAATCACCAAAACCTGGAAACAAACCAAATGTTCTTCAATGGGTAAGTGATTGGTTAAAGAAATTGTGGTACATTTATAAAATGGAATACCACACAACCATTAAAGGGGAGATCTTTTGCTAAGCACAACAACTTGGATGAATCTCAAAGGCATGATGAGTGAAAGAAGAGAGTCTCAAAAGGTGACATACTGTATGGTCCCAATTATGTGACATTTTTGAAAAGACAAAGTAATAGAGATAGAAAACCGATCAGTGGTTGCCAGGGAGAGGTGGGAGAGAGTGCCATTATAAAGGGGTGAGAGCGTTGTCACTATAAAGAAATAGCAGGGGGAAGTTTTATGGGGTGATAGATTTACTCTGTATCTTTACTGTGTTGGTAGTCACACAAATTTACACGTGTTAAAATGCATAGGACTATACACCCCCAAAAGTCAATTTTACTTTATGTTAACTTTAAAAATAAAATTACAAATCCAGTTTGTGAATAACCAGTGATAGCTAGAGTTCTCACAATTCAACCAATAAAACAATTTAATGTTTATATAACAATTATTACCAGAATAAATGATTATGTTGATTGCTTTATTTTGTTAAGCAGTTTCCGAATTCATAATTTAAAAAACAACAACCAAGACTTTTGGGATATTTTTAATAAAGACTGGTAAGATTTTGCAAAAAAAAAAGGAATTGAGTCTGACTTGCTCAGGGTTCTGTGATCAAAAAAATGCCCTTTTAGAACTTGAATAGAGATTTGTTACTCTAGCTTTCACTTTCCTTTCCAGCATCTTTAAACAGGCATTTGTTGCTGCCCCCTGTGGCATCAGTGTCTGCCTAGTTGCTATGAGGGTCACACACCAGTTTCTAAGGTAGAAACTCAGCTGACTGGGACATGGAGACCAGCACCCTACCCCATCTTTCCCCCTGAGAAACTCAGTACCTTCCTCCTGTTTACAGCCCTGACTCAATGCATCTCTCTCAACCACACAGTAAACACAGTTTTATGATAGGGATTGCTTGCTGCTCAAAAGAGAAAAAAAGAATCACTTACAGCTAATTTTAGAGCAAATTAATAATATCAACAACAATAATTACTAATATGCATTGCTATTCTTTTAAGTCAAATTATATGTTGCTATAAACCAGACCAAAAATATGACTTCTCTACTAGTTAAAGTCTTAATTAAAATGATACATTTTAATATACTTTTGCTGCATGATATAAATTATCTCTCCCTACCTCTATTTTTGTAATCTTCTCTTTAATAATCTTTACTGTGCAGTGTTAAAGAGGAAGAAAATTGGTGATTAATAGAGAAATGAACAGGTGTCTACATTGCTTCTAAAAGATCAGTAGTGTCATAGTTTCTTAATTATTATTATACTCTGTAAGGATTTTTAAATACATGATGATATATATCCTTCTACTTCTGACATACTATAGCTAGGGGCATTACATTCCATTTTGAATAATAAGTAATGAGAAATGAGGTCTCTCTATACATTTTAGTCCTCCTGCTTTAGTGTCTTAAGTAACCATTCTGCCACATTTATTATGCAAATGCTGCAGCACTGCATGTAATCTCAGCAATATGGGAGACTGCTTCTCAGAATGCCTTGAAGTACTTCTGTGGAATTAATAATTTTTTTCCCGAAAGCAGAATTTTCCATATGCCTTTCAAAGAAACAGATGAAAGTTGCATAATTGCTCTGTTTTCATCAAGGTGAATGAACCAATGAAACGCTGAAAGTATCAGACAATGGAGGGAAAAAATAAGCTTGTCTTTCCTCTGGCACGTTGGTGTATGTGAAAGGGTGCTAAATGTACAATTAGATACAGATTATCTGCCATATGCCTTAATAACCACCCACTTAGTTGGATAAGTGTCCTGCCTGTCCAGATAAGGCATGTGTTTGATTAAGGGAAATCATTCAGTGTAAATGCTCGTCTAAGTAGCCAATCAAAGACAGAGTCAGCTTGTCTATTATGGATCTGTCAATCTCGTCTGTTTGCTTATTAAAGTTTCTTTAGCAAACCCAGTGGCCTCCCTTTGGTATGCTAAGCAGGCCCAAACTTTGCTAACATCTTGGAGTGAAGTCACCAGCCTTTGAATGACTCTGGGAGCGTCTACAGGCCTTCTCCAATTTAGTAAAGTGTTTTGTTCCAAAAGTTTGTTTGTAAGTCAGTTGTTTGGAACTTGAGAAGCATTTTTCCCATGGAAACAATGTTACAAATGGTGAGAAGGTTCCCAGGCCAGTCCACAAAGGCCTATTTAACCAAGAATATGGCTGGACTATAGGGCCCATAGCACTAGAAAAACAGCCACCATTAAGATTATTGTTTCTATGGGAAAATGTGCTCCCGGGCCTAATTGTGGATGCCAGCAGCAATTCCACAGCCCTGTCTAGCCTCTGGCAGCTGGAGCCTGGACTCCTCTAGTCTTCTCTTTCCTTCAGGCTTGTGAGGTGGAAAGGTGAAAAGTCCCAGGGCAATCAAAGAGAGAGAGCGTGGGAGGTCCAGGGGCTTCAGCAGGAGAGATCTAGAGGGAGAGGGTGACCAAATTAGCAAATAAAAATATTGGATGCTTAAAACTGACATTCAGAAAAATGATGAATACTTAAATGTATATCTCATGCAATATTTGGGACATTCCTTTTAAAAAGTGTTTATACCCTCTAACTTTTTAAAGGACATGTCCCAAATATTGCATGAGATATATATTTAAAAGTATTCCTCATTTATCTGAATGTCAATTATTATTATTCAATTTCCATATTTTATCTGGTAACCCTAGTTAAGAATCATAAGCTTGGTGGATTGCCATGGTTGCAAGCACTCTGGAGCAAAAATGCAGGGGTTTAATAAGGAAGGATGGAATCTTCATAGGTCAGGGAAGGCTTCTTCAGGAAACCAGCAGAATGCGACTCTTCCATATAAAGAAATATTTCAGAAAACTGAAGTTTATAGTCTATAGCCTTCAGCTCAATAACACTTTTGATGTGAGCTCTTTCAGTTGGAAATCTTTCTAAGCCATTTCACTTGCTCCGTTGCCTTCCTAAGAGTAAACATAAGTTCATCTTGATGCTGTAAGAGTGACATTTTGGCTACAGAAGACTGTAACTTCTGTCTTGCTAGCATGATTTTGTCTTCTTGTTGACTCACTCTAAAGGGAGCCAGCTGCCATGTTGTAAACTGTCCTGTAGAGAAGCCCATATGACAAAGAACCAAGAGAGGCCCCAGCCAACATTTTGCAAGGTGTTGAACCCTGTCAACAACCTCTTGAACTTAGAAATGGATCTACCACAGTCAAGCTTTAAAATGACTGCAGCGGCAGTGACACCTTGATTGCAGCATTGTGAGAGACAGAGCCAGAAGATCCAGCTAAACTATACTCAGATTCATGATCCACATAAATTTTAAGGTGATGAAAGCATGCTGTTTGAAAGCAGTAACTTTTGGAATTATCTGTTACACAGCTATAGATATAATAGACTTCCTTATGCCCATATTCTACAATTAACCTTTCACTACACTTACTTTATCACCATTCTTGCTATACCTACCTATCTATTCATTCTTCTATTTATCCACCAATCTATTTTATTTGTTGTTACTGGTGTTGTTATGGCTACATATTTTTTTCTTCTATATTGATTGCTATGTTACAGATGACTGAGGATGTCAGAACACTAACCTTTAGATAATTAAATTAACAGAGTGTTTGATCCTTCCTAAATTATGGATCAAATTTGAATAATTCTATAACCCAAGGACATTGTCCAATAATTGCACCTTGAAAAATGAGACTACTGCCTTCAAACTATCTTTCCCACCCTGCTTTGTAATATTCGTATAATGCATTTACTTATTTTTTTAATTCCACATTTAAGATGTTGTCACTTTTCAATGCTTCAGCCAAAATTTTCATTTCATCATCTTTTTTCAATTATTATTGCTACACAACAAACTACTCTGAATTTAGTGTCAAACCCAACAACCATTGATTTACTATGCTCAAGGATTCTTGAGTCAAAAATTTGGACAGAACACTGCGGGGATTGTTCCATGTGTTTTGGGGCCTCAGCTGGGAACACATATGACTGGGATAACTTGAATAGCTGAAGACTGGAATTACTTGGAAGGCTATTGCCTCATTTATCTGATGTCTAGGCTACGATGTCTTGAAGGCTGGACTCAGCTGAAACTGTTAACCAGAGTACCTATATGTAGCCTATTACATGGCTGAGGCCTCCTGCAATATGACAGCTGTTTTCTGAAAGAGAGCATCCCTAGATAAAGCTTTCAAAGAGAGTACATGTTCCAAGAAAACTAGAAAGGATTGGCCAAGCCTTTCATAACCTGGTCTTGGAAGTCACACAGTGTTACTTCTGATATATTCTAATTATCAAAGAAGTCACAGCCCACTCAGATTCAGACGGAGGGGGCATGGACTCCATCACTCAATGAGAAGAGTGTCAAATAATTTGCAGTCATGTTTTACAACCACCAGACATTTTAATTTCTCTTGATTGTTTCCTATGCTTACTAAAGAGGTAGACTATCTTGGAAGATGCTGCCAAAAGTGTTCTCACTTTCAAACGACCACAGCATATAATAGTTAACTCAGTAAACAATGTAATTTCCAAAATACAGCTGTTATATGATACTTGAGAAAACTTGACAGAAATAACTGATGACTCATTTGCAAATTTTAGAATAAAAAGTAGCTGACATTACAGAGCATGTTACTATCTCACTATTACAACTGCAAAGTCACAACTGAAATACAGAAAACTTCCCCCTCAAATCATATTTCTATGGGTCCTTAAAGTGTGTTTGTATGTAAGAATCTCGCCATGCCCTTGTGTTTCTCTTTTCATTCATAAATGTGGTCATTCAATGGCTTTACCCACCATCCACTTACCCAAACAGCCTTTTCAAAAACACTTGTTGAATGTATGATTGAATCAATAAGTGGATAGAAAAATGACTAATCCTTTGTATACCTGAAAAGATACTTAGTGAAATAAAATTATTGAATTTGGAGTCTGGAAATGGAGACTTTTCACCAAATGTAAAAAGCAGATTCTGAATTGTTCAGTCATCCATCCATCTATCCATTCATGTTCAACACATGTTTAGAATTTAGGACTGATAGGGCAGAAATTCAGAGAACAAGTAAAATATCTGATTTATATAATGAAAATATATTATAAGTACCATGAAAGAAAAAACAACAGTGTTCTAAGATACAATAATGTAGGAATAGACTTCAGAATAGATTGTCAAAGACAGCTTTTTAAGGAGGAGACATTTAGGCTGATACCTGAAGGATCTGAAGGAAAGAAAGATTTGAGAAGTAGAATAAAGACAGTATATGTGAAGTCCAAGAGATAGGAAAGAAATTTGGAGTGTAGCTGAATTATAATGGACAACGGGGAGTGATACTGGACAAAGTGTTGGCTAGGGTAAGAAGTTTGGAAGGCTATAAGTGAGGAGTGATCGGATCTGATTTATATTTTCAATAAACACTCTATCTCCTATATGCATAGTGAAGTATAAAAAAAGCAAAGAAAAAGCATTACTTGCCTTTTGTCTCTTTTAATGAAGTCTTTGGATAAAAATAAGTTATTTAATATACTCCAACTTATTAATATTTTCCTTTATTGTTTATTGGTTTTAGTGTCTCATTTAAAATTTTGTTTCTATCTTCAGGTTATAAATATACTCTCATATTAATTTCTAAAAGGTTTAGTGTTTTGTCATTCATATTTAGCTCTACAAGACACAATTAATTGATTTTCATGTATAGAAAGAGGAACAGGCCCGATTTCATCTTTTTTGCAAATATACATCCTATTGATTCAATGTAATTTATTGAAAAGGCTATTCTTTCTCCAGTGCTGTATAATGTCACCTTTATATGAAAAGGAGTCCATATGTGTGTGGGTCTATTTATAGGCTTTCTATTCTAATAACCTTGTCTGTTTATTTCTCTGTGTGTTCATGCTATGCTGTCTCAATTACTGTAGTTTTAAAACAAGTGTTTATATCCAATATTTCAATGCATATTCTTGATCCTATCCCTTTCCATATAAATTTTGGAATCAACTTGTCAGTTTTACATACATACAGAAACATACACACACAGACACACACACACACACACACACACACACACACCCTTGTTGAGTAGAATTGGCATTTAATCTATAGACTGGCTTTGGGAGAATTAATATATTACAATGTACAGTCTTCTATTCCCTGAACATAGCACATCTCCTCATTTATTCCAATATTCTTCCTTCTTTTCTTCTTTCCTCCCTCCTTCCTTCTTTCCTTCCTACCTTCCTTTCTTTCTTTGTCTTCCAAACCTCCCCAACTTATTCCACTAGCCTCTGTGTTTCTTACAGTATTTTTTGTATTTTCCATATTTCGTCTGTTTTTAAAAGACTTATTTATCTTTTAAAAAATCTGCTTTTCTATGGTTTTCTATCTCCTGTATGTATTTTCAAACTTGCACTTTTAGGCATATAAACTATAGCTGTTTTATAGTCTTGTTCTATAATTTTAATATCTAATGTCTTTCAGGCCTGTTTCTACTGTTTGCTTTTACTATTTAATTATTCTCATTATTCCTTATTCTTTAGATTTTTAAGTTGTGTTCTAACTCTTGTCCTTTAAAAATTATTTGTAGAAATTGTTTAATGTCTATGGCAGTGAAGCTTTTCTCGAGAGTAGAATTGCATTTCCTTCTACCAGGCACCAGGGTCACTAGCAGCCTGGAACCATTTTGATTTAAATTTGTGACTTTTGGTGTTTGGGATCATGCAGGCCTTGGCCATTTGGGCTTTGAATCTTTATGAATATTAGCTAATGATTACTACTTCTGAGGGTCAACTGTCCCTCAGTACTAAGGTAATTTTCTTTACAGTAATCTGGGGGTAAAGTGGTAAGTTTACACATGGCTCACCTTTACACTGAGGAGGCAGCCCTTTGAAACCCAAGTTTAAAGTAAAAAGAGTATTCTGTCTGATGTCTCCCACTTTGGGTAAGCCCTTTGTTTTGACCTTTGGCCTCCTCAGAAAACCCAAGTTAAAAATAGACAGGATTGGCACATGCCTTTAGCAAAAGTTTTCTCAGTTTACCTCTTTACAAACTTGTGTACTTCTTTTTTCCCCATAGATTTTCACCTTGTAGTTCTTTATATATATATATATTTTATTGCATTTTAGGTTTGGGGGTACATGTGAAGAACATGCAAGATTGTTGCATAGGTACACACATGGCAGTGTGATTTGCTGCCTTCCTCCCCATCACCTACTCTGTTATCACATCTTCAAAAATGTTAAGAGCTAAAATATATTTGTTATCAATCTTTTGTTGTTTAGTGTGGGAAGGCTGTTTGAATAATCTAGTATGTCATAAACAGAAATTGAAGTCTCTGGGCTATTCTTTATCCATTGAACTTTCCTTCATATTTTTAGTGTTGTATTTACTGAAAATGTATGTTCAGGTGTAAAAAGGTGTGAGTGTGTTTTGGTATGCATGACAATGGCACTGTAAGGTCACTGTATTTTCTACACTCCAATGTAGCTGAAATATTCTCCTCCAATGTGCTACGTCTGCAGCTTTCGGCAAAGCCAAAGGCATTGGTGTCTCTGCTCTGGGTCAGTCTGTAGTGTCTGGTTAGCAACTGCCTCACTCTTTTCCTGAGAGTGGAATTGACTACTTGAGTCCTTTTTTGCTTGTTTGAAGGGGTCTTGAAGTAGTTTGCTTACTCTCTCTGCATTAACATGCTTCATTTCAAAAATACATGAAAAAAATACTCTTTTTTATTTATGCTTTCACAGTTGAGAACTTTGAAAATGTGAAGCTAGCTCATCCAACTTTCATAACATTTCCCAGGTCACAGAGAATAACAAACCAAATCTAATTTTTTGAGAAAAAGTGATAAATATGTATCTGTTTTAGTCATTTAGCTTCTATTAAACATTTCATAGAAATTAATCTTTGATGGGTAAACATTTTTAGGTAGAATGTTCAAATGTATTTATAAATTGATAGATAATGTAGCACTGCAATAAACTTGGCAGTGCAGATATTTTTCTTAAACAATATGATGTCTTGATACATATATATATATATATATATATAGTGGAATGATTAAATCTGGTTAATTAACATATTGCCTCACATAGTTATCATTTTGTGATGACAATACTTAATATCCACTCTTTTACCATTTTCCAAGAATACAACCACTCAACTTCAAAATGCTCTATAAGACTACAGTAACATAAACAGCATGGTATTAGTACAATATACACATGGAACAGAATAGAAAACTCAGAAATAAAGACACACACCTACCAACATCAGATCTTCCACAAGGCTGACAAAACTAAGCAATGCAGAAAGGACACGATATTGAAACAGTGGTGCTGGGATAACTGGCTAGCCGTATACAGAAGAATGAAACTGGACCTTTACCTTTCATCATATGCAAAATTAACTCAGGTTGGATTCAAGATATAAACGTAAGGCTTCAAACTATAAAAGTCACAGAAGACGGGCTGGGCGCGGTGGCTCACGCCTATAATCCCAGCACTTTGGGAGGCCGAGGTGGGTGGATCATGAGGTCAAGAGATCGAGACCATCCTGGTCAACATGGTGAAACCCCATCTCTACTAAAAATACGAAAATTAGCTGGGCATGGTGGCGCATGCCTGTAGTTCCAGCTACTTGGGAGGCTGAGGCAGGAGAATTGCTTGAACCCAGGAGGCGGAGGTTGCGGTGAGCCGAGATTGGGCCATTGCGCTCCAGCCTTGGTAACAAGAGTGAATCTCCATCTCAAAAAAAAAAAAAAAAAAAAAAGTCACAAAAGACAATCTAGGAAATACTCTTCTCAACATCAGCCTTGGAATGTAAGACCTTAAACTATAAAAAAAAAAAAAAAAAAAAAAAAGAAGACAACCTAGGAAATATTCTTCTCAACATCAGCCTTGGCAAAGAATTTTTGGCTAAGTCTCAAAAGGCAATCACAACAGAAGCAAAAATTGACAAGTGGGACCTAATTAAACTAAGGAGCTTCTGCTCAGCAAAAGAAACTATCAATAGAGTTAACAGATGATCTACAGAATGGGAGGAAATGCAAACTATGCATCTGACAAAGGGCTATTATCCAGAATCTATAAGAAATGTAAACAAATCAATGAGCAAAATCAAATAACCTCATGAAAACAAAACGGACAAAGAACAGGAACAGACGCTTCTTGAAAGAAGACATACAAGTGGCCAAAAAACATATGAAGAAAGTGCTCAATATCACTAATCATCAGAGAAATGCAAATCAAAACAGCAATGAGATACCATCTCACTTCAGTCAGAATGGCTATTATTAAAAAGTAAGAAAAATAGATGCTGGTGTAGCTGTGGAGAAAAGGGGACACTTACGCACTGTTGGTGGGAATGTAAATTAGCTCAGCCACTGTGGAAAGTGATTTGGAGATTTCTCAAAGAACTTAAACCAGAGCTATCATTTGACTCAACAATCCTATTACTGTGTATACACCCAAAGGAAAATAGATCATTACATGAAAAGACATATACACTTATGTGTTAATTGCTGTGCTATTCATGATAACAAAAACATAGAATCAACTTATTTGCCCATCAATGGTGGATTGTATAAAGAAAATATGGTACATATACACAATGAAATACTACACAGACATATAAAAGAATGAAATCACGTCTTTTGCAGCAACATGGATGCAACTGGAGGACATAATCTTAAGCAAATTAATGCACAAACAGAAAACCAAACACTTCATATTGTCACTTACAAATGGAGGCCAGACATTGAGCACCATGGACATAAGAATGGGAACAATAGATACTGCAGACTACTAGAGTTGGGAGGGAGTTAAGAAGGGGGTCATAAGTTGAAAAAGTTACCTACTGGGTAATATGCTCACTGCCTTGTAACAAACCTGCACATCTGCCCCCATATCTAAAATAAAAGTTAAAAAATTAAAGAATACATCATCTTTAAATATAGACACCATGCTGAAGATAGATCTGTTGAATTTATTCCTCTTATCTAACTGTGATTTTGTATCCTTTGGCCAACCTCTCCCCATCTCTCCTAATCACCACAGCCTCTGGTAACCATCATTCTACTCTCTACTTCTATGAGATCAACTTCTTTAGATTCCACACATGTGTGAGATCATGCAATATGTGTCTTTCTGTGCCTAATTTTACTTAACATAATGTCCTCCAGGTTCGTTCATATAATTGCAAATAACAGAATTTCCTTCTCAGGGCCAAATATTATTTCATTGTGTATATAAACTACATTCTCTTTATCTATTAATCTGTTGATGGACACTCAGCTTGATTCCATATCTTAGCTATTGTGAATAACGCTGCAATGAATACAGCAATACAGACATCTCTGATATACTGATTTCTTTTCCTTTGGATATATGCCCAGTAGTGGGATTGCTGGATCATATAGTAGTTCCATTTTTATTTTTAGGGACCTCTGTAAAATTTTCCATAGTGATTGTATGAATTTACATTCCCACCAACAGTGTACAAGGATTGCCAAATGTTCCCAAAGTTGTATAACTAGTTTTTTGGGAAGTGGGCATTAGGACTAAGCATTGTTTATTTTTACCACAAAAACTGAAATTTGTACCCAGTGAGCGATTTATAATGTAAAGAGCACTTGGAGTTTCACCTTAGAAATTTACTGATTTAACTTCCTCAGATAATTTCTTGTAACTGGAATACCAAGACATCAGTAAAATAATTTAGATTGATTTTCAGCAGATAGTCAAAGAAAGGCAAACCAAGATGAGGCCATGAAAGATACTGGAGAGTAGAATAAAGACAGTGTTGCAGTCTCCCTCTTGTGGGTTTGGTGACTCCAACTTTCCCACCCAAGAACAAGAAGGGAGCTTGCAAGCCTAGAGTTCTAGAACTCTCTAGACACTATTCCCAGCCTAGCCTATGACTGTCAAGAAAAAAAAGTTAAGTAGTGACATCATTTCTGAAGTTTAGAAAAGAAACATTGTGGGGGATTTTAGCCACTATTCTCTAGACATCTATTCCTCTCCAACTTTACTTTCCTCAACATAGAACTTCCCATAAACCTATTTCCCCATAAAATCTCACATCACAGAAATCCTCATCCTCATGTGTATTTGCTAGAATTCTAGAGCAAAGAGACAGCATATGCAAAATGGTTTAACTGAAAACAATTTAATGAAGGAACTATGTATAAACTATGTATAAAAGTATGGGGAGGGTTAAAGGAAGTGACACTCTTCAGGGTCTGAGTAGTGAGGCATTCAGAGGCTAGCAACAATGAAAAGCTGCTACATCTCTAAGGCCTAAAGAGGCAAGAGTAAGAACATCATTACTACAGCTCAGTGAGAATTAAAGTCACAGAACGGGGCTACCCTATTAGGCCATGGGTAAAGGAAAGCAGGCCCTCAAAATCCAAGGCACCGTGGGGACTAGATGAGAAGAGAGTCACTATTCAAATCTCTTTCCTCTCACTCTCCTATCTCTCACTGTTGCTCGAATTGACCAAACTCAACCAGAAGCTAGGGAATCCAGGTGGTGCAATCTCATAGGGGTACAGAGAAGAACAGAGATAGTTGGATGATGGATTTTGGTGTGGCAAAATTGGAAATAAGCCCTATAGGTCCACTTTACCTTGCAGCACCTAGTCTCATCTTTTGCCTAGATGAAGAAACTGCTGTCCTCAATACAGAGTCCCATTAGCCAATGTATCACAAGTTCATATCTGTTTACTCATACTCCCACCTAGAATATACTTTGTGAAGTTAGAAATATTAAGGGGACCTGATACTCTTACTGTAATGTAACAAGATGAGGGAGGGACAATTAATACAAAACACATGGCTGCTACAGTTCCTTTCGTGTAGCTGATCATCAGGCCTCTATTGATAAATCCTATCTGCCTTCTTTACATACCCATTCCATCTTCTTTCTACTCTCTGTTATCTTCAAGGTTTTTTACACGGCATGATGACCCAAGACTTCATTCCCACAGGCTGTAAGTTCTTATTCGTCCACTCTTATTGAATTATGTCAGTCGTACATTAACCTTTGTTATTGATAATGTGAATGCTAGAAGGACCTGAGTGAATCACCTGGGTCCTTTTCAGTCCTCCTGGCTGCAAGTTTGTAGCAGTAACTCAATTTTATTTTGGCAATCAGGATCAATCACCCCATTCAACATGGTCACCTACTTCTCTGCCTCTTGGTTCAGCATATTGAGGAACCTGAAGTGATCAGAAGGCAGTGTCAACTTCTAATTCTTCAGCTCCTGCTTAGAAACCTATGTGTGATATTTCAGACCTTACCATAGGCAATTACAAAGACTTTACTTGGCAGATAAAAAATCTTCTCTGTTCACACTAGACTTAGTACACAGAAACAGAGTTGGAGTCAAGGCCTTAGATCCTTCTAGCCAGTCATGATCTTTACATATTTACTTTCGTAGCCTGGACAATCTCCTGCTTAATTTATCTGAGGCCTTGGACAGAGGCCTTTCTCAGGCATCTCTGCTGAGACCTTCTTATGGGAGGAGGAGGGGGAAACCTTGAAGACATTTCACACTCTGACTCAGGACCTAGTACTTTTTTACTCCGAGCTCTCTTCTTTCCCCCATTCCCCATTCCAGGGCCCATAAAACTACTTGAGCCTTTTATTTAGGGTTTCTTCAGTAGTGAGGTGACTTCCACGTCCGCACTGATCCACTGGGCCCTCAACTTGTGTGCCATTCCATAGATGGCAATAAAACAAGGAGTTGGCACTCTGGTTTACTCTTGCTAATACCATCTTAGAAAGTGATTAGAGGCTTAACTCATTTGTAACTTGTTACTTTAATTGGCTACAATGACACCTGGCAGCTCAGCCAGCTCTCCCAGCTCAGCTAAGCTCCTGACAATGAGAAATATTACCACTATTCTCTGGTGGAAATATGCTTCCCTTGTGTGCTAGAACTTCCAAACCCGTTAACCTGAAGGCTTGAGAGACAGGAAGCACACTTATGTAATGTATAATAGTGATTCAGGTCATTTTTATTTCTTCCCTTTGGTTCCCAGACCTGTGTATTCTGGCTATGGAAAATCACCATATCCTGGCTACTGTTTTAAAACATATACTGCTTCCTATAGATCAGCACCTCAATTTTGCAGTGTTATCTCCCTGCTGTCATTGTCACTGAGTCTCCAGTAGGCCATCCCACCTTCTATTAGGCCTCTGAGCGAGGGGATGTAAGTTAACACTAGTGAATTCTATGGGCAAAATCAAATGGTTCCACTTTTGCTGCAAAATTAATTATTTGGTCAAAGGAGGCAATGTTGTGAGGGATAACAAGGTAAAGTATAAAATATTCCCTAAATCCGTAAATGGTGGGGGTAGAAGAAGTGCTGTGGATTTGAAAAACAAATCAGTACTCAGAAAAATACTTGTTGCCACAAAGACAAATTTCTGCTTCCTTCATGACGGTACAGAACAAACCCGACACTAGGTGGTTAGCTCAGCATTCCAAGGGAGAGGTACCATGTTGGAGCTAAGCATTGGCTCCTTCAGTTGACAGGCTTGTTACTCTGTAGTGACAGTTTCCAAGTCAAGCCCGGTGAGCAGAAGGCCATGTATGGAGCCCATGCATAGCCTTCAATCCTGCCACTTCGTACACAGGCATATTGAGCAAGTATTGATGTAGTTGGGGAAAGTCTCATCTTGTCTACCAGGTTATCAATGGCATCCTCTGGAGTGGCAAGTCTCTTTGGCAAGAATACATATAAGACGCATATGTATATAATTTCAATAGGTTTTCGGGAAACAAGTGCTGTTTGGTTACACATGTAAGTTCTTTAGTGCTGATTTGTGAAATTTTGGTGCATCCATACCTGAGCAGTGTACACTGTATCCAAAGTGTAGTCTTTTATCCCTCATCCCTTTCCCACCCTTCCCCCGGAGTGCCCAAAGTCTACTGTATCATTCTTATGCCTTTGTGTACTTATAGCTTAGCTCCCACTTATAAGTGAGAACATACATGTTTGGTTTTCCATTCCTGACTTACTTCATTTAGAATAATGGTCTCCAATTTCATCCAGGTCGCTGCAAATACCATAATTTCATTTCTTTTTATGGCTGAGTAGTATTCTATGGTATGTATATACCAACATTTCTTTATCCACTTGTTGATTGATGGGCATTTGGGCTATTTCCATATTTTTGCACTTGCAAATTGTGCTGCTATAAGCATCCATGTACATGTATCTTTTTCATATAATGACTTATTTTTCTCTGGGTACATACCCAGGACTGGGATTGCTGGATCAAATGGTAGATCTACTTTTAGTTCTTTAAGGAACCTCCACACTGTTTTCCATATTGATTGTACTAGTTTACATTCCCACCAGCAGTGTAGAAGTGTTCCGTTTCACCACATCCCCACCAACATCTGTAATTTTTTTATTATGGCCATTCTTGTAGGAATAAGGTGGCATCATATTGTGGTTTTGATTTGCATTTCCCCGACCAAATCAGGGATTTGGATGTTGAGCATTTTTTCATATGTTTGTTGGCCATTTGTATATCTTCTTTTGAGAAGTGTCTATTCATTTCCTCAGTCCAATTTTGATAGGATTTTTTTCTCTTGCTGATTTGTTTGCATTCCTTGTAGATTCTGGATATCAGTCCTTTGTCAGATGGATAGTTTGCAAAGATTTTCTCCTACTCTGTGGGTTGTCTATTAACTCTGCTGATTATTATTATTATTTTGCTGTGCAAAGGCTTTTGAGTTTAATTAAGTCCCATCTATGTATCTTTGTTTCTGTTGCATTTGCTTTTGGGTTCTTGGACATGAAGTCTTTGCCTAAGCCAATGTCTAGAAGAGCCTTTTCCAATGTTATCTTTTAGAATCTTTATGATTTCAGGTCTTAGATTTAAGTCTTTGATCCATCTTGAGTTGATTTTTGTATAAGGTGAGAGATGAAGATCCAGTTTTACTCTTCTCTATGTGGCTTGCCAATTGTCCCAGCACCATTTGTTGAATAGGGTGTCCTTTCCCTACATTATGGTTTTGTTTGCTTTGTCAAAGATCAGTTGGCTGTAAGTATTTGGATTCATTTCAGAGTTCTCTATTCTAATCCATTGGTCTATGTTCCTGTTTTTATGCCACTACCTATTTCTATGCTGTTTTGGTGACTATGGCCTTGTAGTATGGTTTGAAGTCAGGTAATATGATGCCTCCAGATTAGTTCTTTTTACTGAATCTTGCTTTGGATACCTAGGCATTTTGTATATGAATTTCAAGATTCATATAAAATAGTTTTGTTTTGTTTTCTTTACAAACCTTTGTGTCGAGGGCTGACTTTCAGTAGATCGCAGACAGGGAGCTGCTCTGCTACATTCAAAACCCCGACCCAGAAGCAGGGCGTCTTCGAATGGTTTAGCGCCAGGTTCCCCACAAACATGAATGTGCGTTGTGTGATGGGCGAGGGGGCAGCCGCCTTTCCAGCCACACCCCCGTTCCCAGGACAAGGGACACTCCGCACTGGATCCCAGTCCCAGTGTGTGGTGGGACATGCCCCACAAGGTGCAGAGCGGTCCACCAATAGTTTTCTTTTTATATGTGGTTTTCTTTTTTTTGTTATGTCCTTTCCTGGTTGTGGTATTAGGGTGATCCAGGTTTCATAGAATAATTTAGGGAGGATTTCCTCTTTCTCTATCTTTTGGAAGAGTGTCAAGAGGATTGGTAACAATTCTTCTTTGAATGTCTGATAGAATTCAGGTGTGAATCCATCTGGTCATGAACTTTTTTTGTTAGTAAGTTCTTAATTTCCATTTTAATCATACTGCTTGTTATTTGTCTGTTCAGAGTTTCTATGTCTTTCTGTTTTAGTCTAGGAGAGTTGTGTATTTCCAGGAATTTATACATCTCCTCTAGGTTATCTAGTTTGTGTGCATAAAGGTGTTCATAGTATCCTTGAATTATCTTTATTATTTCTGTGGTACAGTTGTAATATCTCCCATTTTTTTCTAATTGAGTTTATTTGAATTTTCTCTACTCTTTTATTGGTTAATCGTTTATTGGTCTATCAATTTTGTTTATCTATTCAAAGAACCAAATTTTTGTTTCATTTATCTTTTGTATTTTTTGTTTGTTTCATTCAGTTCTGCTCTCATCTGTGGTCTGACAGAATACTTGATATAATTTCTTTTTTCTTAAATTTATTGAGACTTGTGGCCTATCATATGGGCTATCTTGGAGAACATTCTATTTGCTGATGAAAAGAATGTATATTCTGCAGTTGTTGGGTAGAATGATCTGTATATATCTGTTAGGTCCATTTGTTCTAGGGTATAGTTTAAGTCAATTCTTTCTTTGTTGACTTTCTGTCTTGATGACCTGTCTAGTGCTGTTAGTGAAGTATTAAAGTTCCCCACTATTATTGCATTGCTGTTTATCTCATTTCTTAGATCTAGTAGTAATTGTTCTATAAATTTGGGAGCTCCAGTGTTAGGTGCATATGTATTTAGGATTGTGATATTTTCCTGTTGGACTAATCCTTTTGTCATCATATGATGTCCCTTTTTGTCTCTTTAACTGCTGATACTTTAAAGTCTGTTTTGTCCAATATAAGTATAGCTACTCCTGCTAGCTTGTGGTGTCTATTTGCATGGAATATCTTTTTCTACCCCTTTAATTTTATGTGACTGCTTACGCATTAGGTGAGTCTCTTGAAGACAGCGGACACTTGACTGGTGAATTCTTATCCATTCTGCCATTCTGTATCTTTTAAGTGGAGCATTTACATCATTTGCATTCATCATTAGCATTGAGATATGAGGCAGTACTCTATTAATCACATTAAATGTTGTGTGAATACTTTCATTTTTAAATTGTGTTATTGTTTTATACGTCCTGTGAGATTTATGCTCTACGAAGGTTCTATATTGGTGAATTTCAAGGTTTTGTTTCAAGATTTAGTGCTCCTTTTGACAGTTCTTATAGTTCTGATTTGGTAGTGGCAAATTCTCCTAGCATTTACTTGTCTGAAAAAGATCGAATTTTTCTTTCATTTGTGAAGCTTAGTTTTGCTGGATACAAAATTCTTGGTGGGTGATTGTTTTGTTAAGGAAGCTAAAGATAGGACCCTAATCCCTTCTGGCTTGTAGGGCTTCTGCTGAGAAATCTGCTGCTAATCTGATAAGTTTTCCTTTATAGTTTACCTGATGCTTTTGCGTCACAGCTCTTAAAATTATTTCATTCGTCTTGACTTTAGATAACCTGGGTACTCTTTGAGCTTCTTGTACTTGGATGTCTAGATCTCTAGCAAGGCCAGGAAAGTTTTCCTAAATTATTCCCTAAAATATGTTTACCAACCTTTTAGATATCTCTTTTTCCTTGGGAACACCAATTAATCTTAGGTTTGGTCATTTAACATAATCCCAAACTTCTCGGAGGCTTTGTTCATTTGTTTTTATTTTTTTCTTTGTCATTGTGAGATTGGGTTAATTTGAAAGCCTTGTCTTTGAGCTCTGAAGTTCTTTCTCCTACTTGTTCAGTTCTATTGTTGACACTTCTCACTATGTATTACATTTATCTAAGTGTGTCTTTTATTTCCAGAAGTTGTAATTGTTTTTTTTTATTTATTTATGCTATCTATTTCTCTGGAGATTTCTCCGACCATATCCTGTAACATTTAAAAAATTTCTTTAAGTTGGTATTCACCTTTCTCCAGTGTCTTTGTGAGTAGCTTAATAATGAACCTTCTGAATTCTTTTTCTGGCAATTCAGTGATTTCTTCTTGGTTTGTATCTATTGTTGGTAAGCTACTGTGATCGTTGGGGAGTGTTAAATAACCTTGTTTTGTCATATTACCAGAATTTTTTTTTTCTGGTTTCTTCTCATTTGGGTTGACTATGTCAGAGGAAAGATCTGGGGTTCAAGTGCTGCTGTTCAGATTCTTTTGTTCCAGCAGTGCTCACTTGATGTAGTGCTCTCCCCCATCCCTTAGGGATGGGGCTTCCAGAGAGCCAGACTGCAGTGATTGTTATTTCTCTTCTGGGTTTAGCCACCCAGCGGAGCTACTGGACCCCAGGCTGGTAATGAGGAGTGTCTGCAAAGACTCCTATGATATGATCCATCTTCAGGTCTCTCAGCTGTGGATACCAGCACCTGTTCAAGTGGAGGTGGCAGGGGAGTGAAGTGGACTCTGTGTGGGATCTTGGTTGTAGTTTTGTTTAGTGTGCCAGTTTTCTCAAATGCTGGTTGTACTGGCAGTAAAGTTGTCATGTGGACAGACTCAGAACCTCTGGTTAGCCAGGATGTGACAGGCAGTGAGGTTAGCTGTTGTTTTCTCCTTTCTTGGGGCTGTATTGTTGTTTTATGAGTTGCTGTAATGGTTAGTGTTGGTTAGCTTCCAGCCAGGAGGTGGAGCTTTCAGGAGAGCATCAACTATGATAGTATAGAGAAGATACAAGCTTGCCCTAGGATCTCCTGAATAAATACTGCAACCCTCAGGCAGTGGGTGGGGTCATAGAGCGTCCAAGAGATTATATCTTGCCTTCAGTTCCCAGGGTTGGTAGAGAAAGACCATCAGGTGTGGAAAGGGTCAGACCTGTCTGAGCTCAGAGTCTCCTTGGGCAGAGCTTGCTGTGGGTGCTGTGGGGGATGGGGTGGTGTTCTCAGGCCAATATAGTTATATTCCCAGGGGGATTATGGCTGCCTCTGCTGCCTCATACAGGCCACCACGGAAGTGAGGGAAAGCTAGCAGTGACAGGCCTCACCCCAGCTCCCATACAGCCAGAAAGGCCAGTCTCACTCATGTGTTGCTACCCCAACAGCATTGAGTTTATATGCAGGTAGCTGGTGAGCAGAACTAGGAATTTGTCCCAGGCTATAAGACTCCCCACAGGACCTTCAGGCTTTACCCCCTCCCCCTCCATGACATGGCTTCTGTGCTCATATCTGCATTTCCCATTTGCTCTGCATCCCCAGATTCTGCCCTGGAAAATTCACACCCAGTTAAAATTATTATAAAGTTCAGCTGGAAGTTTCCTTCTCCTTGTAGTCTTTCCCTAATTCCACTGACAGCCTCCCAAAGAATCCCTGTGAGAAAAAGTCAGAAACGGATTTCATTGCTTCTTTGGGGTCTGGGAGTGCCTACAGGGCTCTTCCTGCTGCTGCTTCTTTTCTATTTTGCTCAGCTCTCTAAATTTGTTTCAGCTCTAGAGAAGGTTAAATCCTTCTCCCGTGATCTAGATATTCAGGCTCCCCAGGGAGGATGTCTGTTCAGAGTTAGGCTTTCCCTGTCTCACACTTTGGGCACTCAGTTTTTTGGCTGTCTGTTGGACTTTGCCTAAGACACATTTATTTTGACACCCTGTGCCCATTCTGAGATGTCCTTTTACATACCTCTCCACACCTTGTAATAAAAATGCCAATATTGTTCTCTACAGTTGCCTAACCAGCCACCCATCCATTAGCCATAATCCAGGAACCTGGGTCTGAAGTTCATAGAGATCAATCTTCTGGAGTGGAGTATAGAGATGTGGCTAATGAACAATAACCAGCACACAGGCTGTTTCAGATTTCCTGCTCTTCAAGGGACTTGAATACCTTCCTCCATTCCTGAGGCCTAATTTTAAGTCATAAACTCTGACTTTGTTCTGCTCACGGCGCTGGCAGAAGTCTGTGGAGAAAGCTATCAGTCTCTCATTAAGCCTAACTGGTACTCCCTTTTCTCCATCACACATCTGTCATTTCCTCAACCAAATCAACGCTGAGGAGCCCCTAGAAACAAGCATGAGACATAACTCAGATCTCTAAAACAGTGTTATTTTTCTTTTATCATTCATATGTTCATTTATTCTTTTAAAAAGTATTTATTAAGGAACTATATTGTCAGTTTTGAGCCCCAGCTGAGGTCCAAAGGGAGTGAGTAGACAGGAGACAGGGAGCTGGAAGAACACTCAAGAGGCAGCAGATAGACGGGACATGGCTTTATTCAGCAGCTCTTTCACGGTGTCAGTGCTGCATTTATACACCTCACAGACAGTAGTGACTCAGAGCCAGTTGATGAGCCCTCCCATGTTATGGCTACATAGCTGCGGTTAGTTACATAATGCATGGAATTATGCACCTATACCCCATTCCCGCTGAGTCATGCAGGATGTTTACCTCAGCTTATGCTTGCCTGGCTGCAGTGCAGCCATGTTCCTTACACTCCATTCCCTAGGCTGATGGAGTCCTCTTAGTGGAGACCTGTGCACATAAGGCAGCACCCTGAACCCATAAGCCACAGCAACAATACAGGGAGCAACAACCTCTCACTAATATTCCTGCTATTACTACCCATGATTATTAGGGCCCAATGTAGGTTAGAGCCCAGAGACACCTACCATCTCTCTAGGGGGTCATCAATAAGGTGCTCAATCCCTTAATCTCCTGTGACACCCCTTGTGGGATATATGTACAACATTGTGACCCTATAAGGGCACAGGTGCCACCTTGGGCAGCTGTTACTATGTCTAAGGTTGTCCAGCTTTGCAACACCACCTTCCTGGTTTGATCAACCTCATCAATTAACAGGAGGGCAACTCAGGTGTAATTCAGGGCCTGAATTATGTGTTCTGCAAGGGTTGTAATCTGCATTTCCACAGTGATGAAACCTGATCCAGGGATAGTTATTGCTAAGGGGTAGAGGCACCAGGGGCACACCACACTTGCAAAAACCAGGAATGTAGCAACTCCCAGTTGTGCAGGTGCCTACGCAATATGGGAAGTAGAGTGGCAGGCACATAAGGGCATTCCCAAGTACAGCATCCAGTCCAGTTGACTGGCAGATATGGCCATACAGTGTCTCCTCAGACCCATAAACTCCCAGGGGGCACAAAGTCCATCAGGGTTTGGCCTCAGCAAGGCTCCTTGTTGTTCCACCACAGCCTTGGTGTGGTGACATGTGTTATATTTTTACAGGCCATAGTGAGCAACCATCCCACAGTGACTTTACCCCAGCATTGATCTATATATCATGGAACCTGCAATGGAGGCACCATGTGTTCTCCCATTAGCAAGACCCATTTATCATAAATGCTATGAGTCAGCCAGGGGACAGGCATGCCATGGGTTTTGCAATGCCCCCTATCCAAAGTTTGCCATGTTGCATCCCAACCATTGTCCATGGGACCCCAAGTCTCTAGTCACATCCAGTTTTTCACAGAAGCTGAATGTACATGCCAGGGGAAGCCATCTGCAGCTGCTGCTGGAATGACAGTGCAGATCCAACAGCTGGAGACATTGGTCATCTTGGCATAGGTATGGGCCAAGTCCACAATGCTGTTGGAGCATGCCAACCTATGGCTGAAAGGACAAAGTAGGCACAGGTACTAACAGGAGTAAATCACATCCCTCATGCAAGATACAGGCCAACGTTTTGTCTCTGGATAAGAATGCAGCTACCAAGGGCTTCTGCCCTGGGCCATGGTACCACACCTTCTCAGCTCCTCATGGTTCTTTTTTTTTTTTTTTTTTTTTTTTT